>JAZKJV010011849.1:0-69396 GCA_037367405.1 Ottelia alismoides | reverse complement strand
GGCTTGACGCGCAACCAACGCGGCAGCACCTCCGGCATCACGCTGCGGCAGTTCTTCCCGCAGGCCAACAACTTCAACCTGATTCCGAATGCGAACTTCGGCGGCGTGCCGAACGCGGGCGTTTTGAATATCGAACAACGCTTCCCGTTCTTCGGCACCAACAACATCTGGAACTGGTCGAACAATCTGTCGCGCGTGCAAGGCAAGCACAACATGAAGGCCGGCATCTATGTGGAGCGCACCACCCGCAATGCGCGCCGTTCCACAGCGTTCAACGGCACGTTCAACTTCAATCGCGACGTGAACAATCCGTTTGAAAGCAACTATGCCTATTCGAACGCGCTGCTGGGTTCCATCCAGTCCTACACCGAGTCTGACCGTCAGCCCTCGGCGCATGCCCGCTACGTGAATGTCGAATGGTTTGTGCAGGACGCCTGGAAGGTGACGCGCCGCTTCACGATCGACGCCGGCATCCGCTTCTACTTCATCCAACCGACCTGGAGCGAAGGCGACAGGCTGGCCGTGTTCAACTCCACGCTCTACAACGCGGGGCAACAGCCGCCGCTGATCGAGCCGTTCCGCAATGCCGCGAATGTGCGCGTGGGCCGCGATCCGGTCACCGGGCAGGAGTTGCCGGTTCCGGCGATCGGCACGTTTTCCAGCGCTCGCGGCACGCCGTTCCAAGGGCAGGAAGTCTTCAACGAACGCGTGCAGCAGACGCCGGGCATTCAGTATGCGCCGCGGCTGGGCTTTGCCTGGGACGTGTTCGGCAACGGACGAACGGCGATGCGGGGCGGGGCGGGCATCTTCTACGACCGCTACAACGACGACCAGATTCTGCAGTTGGTGGAAGCGCCGCCGAATGTGATTACGCCGTCGGCCTTCTACACGACCATCCGCGACCTGTCGGCCACGCCGCTGCGGCTTTCGCCTTCCGGAGCATTCGGTTTGCAGCGCAGCTTCCGCCCGCCGACGGTCTACAACTGGAGCTTCGGCATTCAGCAGAACCTGGGCAAAGGCATTGTGGCCGACGTGGCCTACGTGGGCAACGTCGGGCGCTTCCTGCTGCAGCGCCGCAGCCTGAACGCCGTGCCGTATGGGGCACGCTTCCGCCCGTCGAGCATCGATGCGACGAACAACCTGCCGCTGCCGGATAACTTCCTGCGGCCGGTGCGCGGCTTTGCCGACATCCAATATCTGGAGTTCGCCTCGAACTCGAACTATCACTCGCTGCAGACGCAGTTGAATAAGCGCTTCGCCCGCGGCCTGACATTCGGCATGGCCTGGACCTGGTCGAAGGCGATGAACTTCGTCAACGGCAATAACGACGCGGTGAATCCCTTCCTCGATTTCCGCATGCGCAATTACGGCCGCGCGAATATCGACCGCACGCATAACTTTGTGACGAACTTCGTCTACGATGTACCGAAGCTTTCCACACGGCTCAACGGCAACGCCGTGGCCAAGCACGTGTTCGACAATTGGCAGATTTCGGGCATCGTCTCGGCCATCAGCGGCGCGCCGCTGGGCGTGGGCTACAGCCTGGTGTCGGGCCGCGACATTGTGGGCGGCTCGGGCGCTGGTGTGGATTCACGGGTCGACCTGATTGCCGATCCCCGGCCGAAGACCAACGGCCGGGCTTTCAATACCGATGCCGTGGCGTCGCCCAACCGGGATTTGTTCGGCATCGGCAACGCGCCCAAGGATATCTTCCGCGGGCCTGGTCTGCACAATTGGGATGTTTCCTTCTTCAAGAACATCCCGTTCGACGCCGAGAGCGTGAAGCGGTTGCAGTTGCGCTTTGAGTTCTACAACTTCTTCAACCACGCCAACTTCAGCGCCGTGGACACGGCGGCGCGCTTTGACGAACAGGGCCGGCAGGTGAACGCGAACCTCGGCACGTATACCGCCACGCTCGACGCGCGGCGCATCGTGCTGGGGGCGAAGTTCTACTTCTAGCGCCCCGTTGAGTTTGCCCAGGAAGGCCGCCCGTTCGGGGCGGCCTTCTTTCTTTTGGAGGTCACTCCGCTAGTTCGGCCCCGCAGCCTGGGCGGCACTACTGCTGGCGCACGACGACCTTCCAGCCACCCGCTTGCAGGGTGCTGGAGCGGGTCAGCAGCCCGGCGGGCAAAGCCGGCGCTGACACGGTGATGGTTGCCGGGCCCAGGCCGCTGTAACCGCTGACAATTCGCAACCAGTCCGTGGGGATCGTCGTATACCAGAGGCAGCCGGCCGGCGCCGCCAAGCTCACATTGGCCGAGCCGCCCGCCGCCGGCAGCGTGACCAGCGCCGGACTCAGCGAAGTGGCGCAGCGTCCGCCGGTGCCCGCCACCACGCCTTGCGTGGCCTGCAGGACGCCGGCGACGTCGGCGCCAATATCCTTGCCGTCCGTGCCGGCCCGGTAGTATGGGCTATCCGGCCGCAACCGCAGGTCTTCGAGCGCCAGGTTGGCGAATCCAACACTCGCCAGCGAGGACGGCAGGAAGTTAGCCGCCGGCAAGAGAGCCGCGCTGCCCTCGGGGATCACGTTCGAGAGAAAGACATTGCCCGGCGCAATGGTGTTCAGCGCTCCCACTCCCACGCCCAGGACCGGCATTTGGACCCCGTAGGCTCCGTAGGGAACGATGTTATCGACGTAACGCAGGTTGGCGATGGGCAGGGAGGGCTCGCGCAAGGTAAGCGGGCCGCCGTCGACGAGCGCGGTGTTGTGCGAAATCGTAACGTCGCTGGGCCCGTAGCTGAGGTCCACGAAGACGCCGGAGCTATAAAACCCCGGAATCGCGTTGTTGATGGAAACCCCGGTGAAGACGTTATCCCGCACCAAGATCCGCCGGCCCGCCCCCAGCAGGTTGCCGGGATCTCTGCCGAAAATCAAAAGGCCGGAGCCCACGTTACGAATGATGTTGCGGGTGAAGCGGATATCCTCCAGAACCGCCTGCGGGGCTTCGCCGTTTTCCGTCACCGGGCCCATCACCACGGCGCGGCCCGCGTCATAATTCCGCCAATTGTTTTCCAGCACGTTGCCGTCAATGACGACCCGGCGGCCCATCTTGAGCTCCAGAAGATATTTGATGACGTAGTTGGTGCCATCGTAGCCGGGAGTTCCCACGCGCCAGGATAAAGGCTTTCGCAGATGATTCCGGAGAATCTGGATATCGGAAGGCACGACGCCAGGAATCAGCGGAGGCGCACCGCCGAGGAAGATGGATTGTCCGGACGCCTCCAGGTAGTTATTCACAAACTGCATGGGCCCGGGCGAGTTATAAGTAAAAATCGCTTGCGCGTCCTGAAAGGAGCTGCCGAAACCGGACACATAGGAGTTCGTCACCCGGACATTGGTTCCGTTGGCGGAAATGCCGCGCTTACCGCCGGTGCCGGCATCGCCGTGGATGTAACAACGGTCGATTTCGATTTCGGCCGGTAGCGCCGCCAGCGTGGTTTCAAACCCCGTGCCGATGGCGATCAACTGGAACGTGTAGGTGCCCGTGGCCGGACGCACTTCCACGCCCACCAGGCGGTAGCGCCGGGACTGCGAGTCGAACGTCAACGCCGGCACCGCGGCCGGCGCGCTGAGCACCGCCATCTGAATGCTGTGCGCCGGGGAGACACGGTTCCCGGCCGGCACACTAAACCCTTGCGTGGTGATGGTAATCCAACCGGTTCCGCTCTTGGCCGGCGCCACAAAGCTGCCCGCGTAGACCGCTCCGGGTGAGAGCAGTATGTTGTCTCCCGGTTGAGCGGCATTTAAGGCGGCCTGCAGATTTCCCCCGGGCGGCACCACGAGGTCCGCGCCGGCGCAGAGGCTCGCCGTCATGATCCCGGCGGGCAACCAATGGCGGCGGAGGCGCGCCAGCAGCGGCAGCAAGGCCAAGCAGCAGAGCGCCGTATGCGGCTCGGGCACCTCGGTCAATTCCACCGTAAAATCGCCGCCGCTCAATCCGCCGCCGCTCCAGCCGGCGCCGAGTGTGGGACCGATGGGCAAGTTCAATGTACTGGCAATGGCTAGCGTATAGTCGCCAGGGGGAAGCAACAGTTCCAGCCGGGAATCGCCGCAATACGGATTGAGGTTAGCGGGCGGGCAGGAGCCGTCGTCGTTATAAGCGTTCAATACCGCCGTGGGGCCAACGCCGTCATAGATCGCGATGAGTGTATCCAGGGCGGTGGCGGCAACGAGGGTTCCCCCAGAAGTTACCCCGCCGCCGAACTGCCAGCTTTGGATCTGAACGACTGAGGATGAGGCAATAGTAAAAGTAAAGTACGCGACATCGTCAGCATTCAAGAGCGATCCCGTGTAAAGAGTAGCAGCGGGCACAGAAGTGACCGCAAGGAGGAGAGAGAGAGCCTTGTACATTTTGTTCTCGAATCGTGGCCCACAGGGTTTTCTCTAGCAGGGTACGGCCTGAGTCGGAGTTTTTCAACCAGAAAAAAGGCAAACTTGACAGCGAAGGGGTAAACTTGAGGGCGAACGCGCAAACTCGGCGCGAACTGGGGTATGCTCGCCGCCCCAGCCGGAGGATTTGCCTCAACGGCGCTTCTCAAACACCCACTCATTACAGCCTGTGCCGACATTGCCACAGCGCAGACGGGTTAGTTCATACCCGCGAGCCCGGTAAAAATCGAACACTTCCTCGGGTTTAACATACTCATAGGGATAGCCGCCCACCCAATCGATGATGTCGTACCACTTCGACATGCCGCGGCCGCCCTTATCGTATTCGGTCCAGCTCTTGATGTAGTCGCCGGGCCGGCCACGCAGCACAGCGGCGGCGAGGGCTTTGATTTCCTGCGGCGCCCAAGCCAGCATGGCGAACGGCGCTTTGAGCGGGGCGGGCAATTCACAATACTTCTTCTTCACCCACAACCAGCGCAGGCTTTGCGAACCCACATCGTTATAGAGAGCGATAAACAGCTTCCCGCCGGGCGCCACGGCGTGGTCGGCATTGCGCAGGCCTTTCCACATGTCGCCGGTGTGATGCAGAACGCCCCACGAGTAAACGACGTCGAACTGACCGAGCGAGCGAATGTAGTTTTCGTCCAGCGCCGACCCCTCGTCGACCCGCCACTGCGGATCGGTGTCGCTGAAATAGCGCCGGCGGAGTTCCTTGGTGCAAGCCACCGAGCGCGGATCGTAATCCAGCGAGTGAACGCGGGCGCCCAACCGGCGGGCGGCCAAACTAAACAGGCCGCTGCCGGAGCCGATGTCCAGGAACGACCGGCCGCGCAAATCGGTCAATTCCAACATGGCTTGCAGGGAACGCTCCGCTTGCGCGATGCGGTCGTCGTTCAGAACGGAGAGAAAGCGGGTCCAGTTTTCGCCAAACTGAAACCGTTCGCCACGCGCCACATCTTCGGCGTGCGTCGTGGTAGTGGTGGTTGTTGTCGTCATGCCAATCCAAACCCGGGTAGCACCGGGATAGTGCTACCAGGATCGCATAGAGTTCTCCTTCTCATCGCTGGGCTTGCCCTTGGTTCAGCCAGTGCACAATAGAAGATTGCGAATTGCGTACCTCATCGGGCAGTACCCAGCGATCAACCACCATTACCTGCTGGTGGAAATCCGCATTTTGCGCCAGTTGGGCTGGCAGGTGGAAGTGGCTTCGATTTCGGCGCCGGATCGGCCGATCGCGCAGCTAGAGCCGGAAGAGCAGGCCGAGGCGGCGCGCACCTGGTGTGTCAAGCGCACGCCGAAAGGGCAGGTGCTGAAAGAAGTTCTGCTGGCCTGTGTGACGCGTCCGGCCGGGGCGCTTCGGTCCGCGGCGGCGGCCTGGCGGTTTGGGCGGACCCAGCGAGCCCGCCGGTGGTACGCGGCTCTCTACTGGGTGGAAGCCCTGTTGGTGGGCCGATGGCTGGAGCGTCAGCGGATCGCGCATGTCCACGTCAGTTTTTCCGGCACGGTCGGTTGGCTGGTGAGCCAGGCGTTTCCCGTTTCCTGGTCGCTGGGCGTATATGGCTTTGGGGAACTCTACGATCCGGCGGGAACGGCTTTGGCGGAGAAGATCGCCAGTTGCCGCTTCGTGCGGGCCATCAGCCGTCATTCGTGTAACGAACTGATGCTGGCGAGTGCCCGGAGCGATTGGGGAAAGCTGCTCTATGCCCCGTTGGGCATAGAGCCCGCGGATTTCCCGTATCGGCCCGCGCCGCACAACCAGACGCTACACCTGGTGAGTGTGGGGCGGTTGTCGCCGGAGAAGGGCCAATTCCTGTTACTGGCGGCACTGGCCGCGTTAGGGGCGGAGCGGCTATCTTTCCAGTTGCATCTGGTGGGGAGCGGGCCGGACCAGGAAGCGCTGGCGGCCGAGGCGCGGCGGCTTGGTTTGGGCGAAACAGTGATTTTCGAGGGCCGCACCCCGCAAAAGCGGTTAATGGAGATCTACGCCGAAGCTGATATATTCGTTCTAACGAGCTTGTCGGAAGGGATTCCCATTGTGCTGATGGAAGCCATGTCGATGGGGATTCCGTGTATCGCCCCTCGCATCACCGGCATCCCCGAGTTGATCGAGGATGGGCGGGATGGTCTACTGTATACACCGGCTGACGGGGACGGCTTAGCGGCCGCCTTGCGCCGGCTGATGGAAGACCGGGAGCTTCGGCTCCGCCTCGCCGCCAACGCTCATCAGAAAGCCATCACTCAATATGACCTGGAGCGGAATTCCCGCACCTATGCCGCTTTGCTGGAAAAGTGGCTGGGTGAACGGTCCGCCAGCGTGGAATAAATTTACTCAACATCATGTCTCTCGCCTCTTCTCCTTTGAAAGATCAACTTGTGCTGGTGACCGGCGCCGACGGTTTTATCGGGTCCCACCTAGTGGAATTGCTGGTGGCGGCGGGCGCCCGGGTGCGCGCCCTGGCGCAATACAACTCGTTCAATTTCTGGGGATGGCTGGAGGACATTGATTGCCTTGGCCAAGTGGAACTGGTGACCGGCGACATCCGCGACGCTCACTTCTGCCACGAGCTCACGCGCGGGGTGCACACGGTGTTCCACCTGGCGGCGCTGATCCCGATCCCGTATTCCTACAAAGCGCCGGATAGCTACGTGGACACCAACGTAAAAGGCACGCTCTACATGTGCCAGGCGGCCCTGGCCAACGGCGTGAAGCGCTTTATCCAAACATCCACCAGTGAAGTTTACGGCACGGCGCGCTACGTACCGATCGATGAAAAGCATCCGCTGAACGCGCAGTCGCCCTACAGCGCCACCAAAATCGCATCCGACGCCGTGGCGATGAGCTTCTTTTACGCCTTTCACCTGCCGGTGATCATTGCGCGGCCGTTTAACACCTTTGGCCCGCGGCAATCGGCGCGGGCGGTGATTCCGAGCATCATCACGCAATTGGCGGGCGGCAAGACGGAGATCCAACTGGGTGAATTGAATTCGACCCGCGACTTCACGTTTGTGCTCGACACGTGCCGCGGCTTTCAGACGCTGGCCGAGATGCCGGGCGGGGCCGGAGAAACGTTCCATATCGGCTCGGGCTCTGAAATCAGCGTGGGCGACCTCGTTAAGCGCATTGCGGAACTGATGGAACGGCCGGTAACCGTCCGGCAGGACCCTCAGCGCATGCGGCCCGAATCGAGCGAGGTCTTCCGCCTCTTATGCGACAACTCGAAGCTGCGCCAGGCGGCCGGGTTCACGCCGGGGCACAGCCTGGACGAAGGGTTGCGCCAGACCATCCGCTGGTTCACGCAAGAGAAGAATCTGCGGCGTTACAAAGGGGACATCTACAATGTCTAAGCCGGCGGGCCGCCGGGCGGTGATTCTCGCCGGCGGCAAGGGGAGCCGTTTGCGGCCGTACACCGTGGTACTGCCCAAACCGCTGATGCCGCTGGGAGACTATCCGATTCTCGAGGTGATCATCCGCCAGTTGACGCATGCGGGCTTCGATCACATCACGCTGGCGGTCAACCATCAAGCGGAACTGATCCGGGCCTTTTGCGGCAACGGCGAGAAATGGGGCATCCGGCTGGACTACTCGCTGGAGGACAAGCCGCTGAGCACGGTTGGCCCGTTGAAGCTGATTCCGGATCTGCCGGAAAACTTCATGCTGCTGAACGGGGATGTGCTGACGGATTTGGATTTCGCCCGTTTGTACGAGGAACACGTGGCGGCCGGGGGATTGTTTACGATCGCCTCCACACGGCGCGAGCACCTGGTGGATTACGGAGTTCTGCACACGGACGAGCGCAATCAACTTACCGGCTTTGAGGAAAAGCCGCTGTTGCACTACCTAGTGAGCATGGGTGTTTACGTGCTGAACCGGCGTGTGCTGGAGCACGTGCCGGTGGGGGAAAAGTACGGATTCGACAATCTCATGCTCGATTGTCTGGCCACCGGAAAACCCGTGCGGGTCGAGCCGTTCCAGGGTTACTGGCTGGATATCGGCCGCGTGGACGACTATATGCGGGCGATTGAGGAATTCGACAGCCACCGCTCCCGGCTGCTGCCGGAATGAGTGGGGACGTCCTCATCACGGGCGCCCAGGGCTTCGTGGGAAGGGCGCTGAGCGCCGAACTGCTGGCCCAGGGCTATACGGTGCGGAGTTGGACGCGGCAACAAGGCGACATCGCCACGGCCGAGCTTCCCGCCGGCGCCGCCCACGTGATCCACCTGGCCGCGAAAACCTATGTGCCGGAGAGCTGGACCAATCCGGCCGAGTTTTTTCGCGTGAACGTGCAGGGCACGGTTAATGTTCTCGAGCATTGCCGCCGCACGGGGGCGTCGTTGATTCTCCTGAGCTCTTACGTTTACGGCAAGCCGCAACACCTGCCCATCGACGAAGAGCATCCGCTCGCCGCTTTCAATCCTTACGGCCAATCGAAACTGCTGGCCGAGGATGCGGCCTTGAGCTATGCCCGGTTCTTTCGCGTACCGGTTACGATCATCCGTCCTTTCAACATCTACGGCCCGGGACAAGGCAGCCAGTTTCTCATCCCCACACTCGTTGAGCAGATGCTGGATCCCGCCCGCGAGCAGATTGAGGTAATGGATGCGCGTCCGCGGCGCGACTACCTCTTCCTCACGGACTTTGTCGAGCTGGTGCTGGCGGTCTTGCGGCGGCCGGAACAAGCGGGCATTTACAATGCGGGCAGCGGACGCTCCTGCAGCATCGAGGAACTCACCGGGCATCTGAACGCGATCACCGGGCAGCAGAAGCCGCTGCGATCCACGGGCCAACCACGGCCGGATGAAGTACTCGACGTGGTGGCGGGGATTGAACGGGCCCGGCGGAAGCTCGACTGGCATCCGCGAGTGACGATTGAGGAAGGCCTGCGCCGGGTGGTGGCGGGGGCCAGAGAATCGGCTTAGCGCGAAAGCCCGGCGGCTTAGTAAGTGGAACTTACTTGTGCTGCAATTCCCAGTCGTAGTGAATGCCGGGATGATTATGCGGCAAGCGGCCTTCGTCGGATGGGTCGTAAAACCGGTTCGTAAGATAGACGAGCAGGGCGGGCTTTTCCCCGATGACCTTGTAGCCGTGCGCCACGCCCGGCGGAATCAGAATCTGCCAGGGGCGGAGTTCGCCGGCGTAAATCGTATTACGGACGCCGTAGGTGGCGGAGGCGAGCCGCAGATCCACCAAAACCACCTGGAGCAGGCCCGCCACCGGCGCCCAGACGTCGGTTTGGCGGCGATGGTAATGGAAGGCCTTAATGGCGCCGGGATAGGTAAGCGCGCAGGAAACCTGGGTGGTGGCGGCGGGAAAATCGGCCACCAGTCCGTGACCGAAGCGGGAGATCTCCAGAAAGTAGCCCCGGTCGTCGGGATGCAGCGCCAAGGGCTCGATGCGCACGCCGTCAATCAAGCCGTCGGCGGAGGGCTGAGCGATCAACTTGCCGATTCCGCGTTCATGCCGGAGACCCGACCAGTCGAGGGCGAGTTCACTCACCGGCCCGCTCTCCGCAGGGCTGTCTCGGCCACAAGATTGGTGGCCCGCCGGAGGGAATCGAACGTGCCCGCGTCGGTCCACCAGCCTTCCAGGAAATCGTATGTCATGGTGCCTTCGCGAATATAGGCGTTATTTACGTCGGTGATTTCCAATTCGCCCCGATGGGAAGGTTCCAGTGACCGGCACTTAGTAAAGACGGTGGAATCGTAGAGATAGATGCCGGTTACGGCGTAGTTGGATTTGGGCTGGGCCGGCTTCTCTTCAATGCCGACGATGTGCTCACCGCGGAGTTCAGCCACGCCGAAGCGCTCGGCGTCGGGGACTTCTTTCAAAAGGACCTTGGCGCCCTTTTTCTGCCGGTGAAACGCCTCGACGGCGCCACGGATCGAGCCTTCGATGATGTTGTCGCCCAGAATGCAGCAGATGGAATCATGCTCGGCGAAGGGCTCGGCCAGCGCCAGGGCCTCGGCAATGCCGCCTTCACCCTCCTGATAGGCGTAGTTGAGATAGCGCAGGCCGAACTCCTTGCCATTGGCCAGGAGGCGCAGAAAATCGCCCGCGTTGCGGCCGCCCGTCACAATCAGGATGTCCCGGATACCCGCATCCACCAGGGTCTGGATGGGGTAATAGATCATGGGCTTATCGTAAATCGGCAACAGGTGTTTGTTGGTGATCTTGGTTAAGGGGGACAGACGGCTACCAATGCCGCCGGCCAGGACGATTCCCTTCATTGGGTGCACTCGGTGTGACGCATGTGTCGATCAGATTGGGCCCGTATTGCCCAAGGTCTCCAATTGTATCATTCACGTATCCGCCACTGGCTCAACAACGTAGGCGGCACCGGCGCCGCGGACGTCTGGCGGCGCGAACCGATGGGCTAGACTAGCACAGTGATGCTCCCGCCCCGCGCGGAACCTCGTCAAGCATCCAAAAGCCTAATGCCCCAAAAGGTCCTATTCATCCTGGGAACGCGGCCGGAGGCGGTGAAACTTTGCCCGGTGATTCTGCACATGCAGGCAAGGCCGCAGGAGTTCCGCGTCCGAACTTGTGTGACCGCCCAGCACCGGGGATTGTTGGACCAGGTCCTGACGGTGTTCGGGGTGAGACCGGACCACGATTTGAATGTGATGCAGCCCGGGCAGAAGCTGCTGGAATCGACCGGAAGGATACTGAGCGCGCTGGAGCCGGTGATGGCGGAGGAACGGCCGCACTGGGTTGTTGTGCAGGGTGACACGACGACAACGTTCTGTGGGGCGCTGGCGGGGTTTTATCACCGGGTGCCGGTGGCGCACGTTGAGGCGGGGTTGCGAACCGGCGACCTGGACCATCCCTTCCCCGAGGAAGCGAACCGGGTGTTAACGGGCCGGTTGGCCAGTTGGCATTTCGCCCCCACGGCGGGGGCCGCGGCGAATTTGCTCCGCGAGGGAGTGCGGGAAGAGCGCATCGCCATAACGGGCAACACCGGTATCGACGCCCTGTTCTGGGTGCGCGACGGATTGGCCGCCGGGCGTCTGCCTCGCACGGCGTGGCCGTGGCCCGCGGGCAGCCGGTTGATTGTGGCGACCACGCACCGGCGGGAAAATTTTGGCTCCGGCATGGAGCAGATTTGCGAGTCGCTGCGCCGGCTGGCGGAGCGGCCGGATGTCCGGATCGTGCTGCCGGTGCATCCGAATCCGCAAGTACGTCAGCCTGTGGAACAGCGGCTCGGGGGAATGGAGCGGGTCCACCTGATTGATCCCCTGGAGTACGTGTCCTTTATCGATCTGATGAATCAAGCGGAGTTTTTGTTGACGGACAGCGGAGGCGTGCAGGAAGAAGCGCCCTCGTTAGGCAAGCCCGTGCTGGTGATGCGCGATAAAACAGAGCGGCCCGAGGCGGTAGAAGCCGGCACGGCCGTGCTCGTGGGAACGGATCCGGACCGGATTCTGCGCGAAGCGTCTCGCCTGTTGGATGATCGCGCCGAGTATGCCGCCCGAACGCGGGCGCATAACCCGTACGGCGATGGGCAAGCCAGCCAGCGCATCGCCCGCATTCTGGCGAGCGGCTGCTGAGCCAGGCCGCCGTTAGAAAAGCGGCGACGGCAACGCGGCGCGCAGCGCGGTAATATCGGCGCCGAGATTCACCCCGCCGGCACCCGCGCCGGCGAAGGGCGACCCGGGCTGGAGGGCGAACCCTTCAATCTCGCGGCTCGTGAACAAGGGCCGGACAAACCGAACGCCGTCCAGTCCCTCCACAATCAGGCTTGTCGGGCCGTAGACGTTCTTGATGTACTCGTTCGGGAATTCCTGTTCAGTGCCGCGGGAAGTATTGATGATGCCGTTGTTTTGGAAAACCGCGGGGGCGAAGTAACGGTCGAGAAAGGCCACGCCCTCCTTACCACCACCGCCCATGCCGTAGACGGAGCGCTCCACAATGTTGGCCCGCATCAAGATGCCCCGGTTTTCGATGGCGTCTTCATAATTGGTAACCAGCGTATTGTTAGTCGCGAAGGCGGTATTGTGCTCAAACGTGAAATTGTAGGCGCTGTTGTAAATACCGAGGAGCCGCTGGCTGGGATAAATCAAGTTATTCCGGAAGCGCAGCCGATTCACATTAGCGGGTTGCCGCTCCGGGCGCGTGGCGCTCTGGTGGCCCTGCACCACAATGGCCCAGTTGGTATTGAGTAAGACGTTATGACGGAAGTCGACATCCTGAGTGATACAGAAGGGGCATTCTCCATCCTGATTCGTGGAGGTGATTAACAGACCGATACCGACCTGCGCCATGGGCCAGGAGTTCTCCAGCCAATTTCCCTCCAGAAGCACCCGTTGAGCGCTTTTGAGTTCGAAGAGATTTTTGACAATCCAGCGCGTCCCCTGAAAGGACGGGTGTTCAGCTTTCCAGGTGAGGGGCTTAAAGAACGTATTGCCGCGGATCTCAATATCGGAGGGCACCACGCCCGCCCAGGCGAACGAATCGGGATCAGGAGCCTGCTCGAGGGCGTCAAACGTAACGGTGTCTCCTTCCACCGATCGGATGAAGGTGTAAGAATGCTGGCCGGTTTTTCCGCCGACGGTAAACATGAGGGGCGTGTCGACGTCCAGACCGGGCGAGTCGATCAGCTGCGCGGTGGTCGTGGTGGCGCCGGGCCGGACGCGCATCCGGAACTGCAAAGCGGGATCGGCGCCGCCGAACATGATGTTTTCGCCCGACGCCTCCAGATAATTGTTCCGGATCAAAAACGGACCAGGCCCATTGACCCCGAGGATGGCCTGCGAGTCCTGCGCCAGTGAATGGAACTCGGACAAATGCGAATCGAGTACCGCCTGCCGGGAACCGTTGACGGAGACACCCCGCACACAATCGCATTGTGGGTGTCCGTGCAAGTAGACGCGATCAAGAATAAGATCGCCGGTGAGCTGGTCGTAAGTTTTTTCCGTGCCATCTCCAAACCAGACCAGGCCGAAATTCCGGCGGCTTTCCTGCGCGGCCGCGATCTCCAAACCAGCCAGCCGCCAAAGACGGGCCAGGGGAGCGGCCCGGATGGCGGGTGCGTCATTGGGGGACTCAATCCGCGGCATTTGGCCCGCCAACCCAGCAGGCCGAATGCGAGTGCCGGCGGGAAAACGGTCGAGCGTGGAGCCGCGGATGACAATCCATTGCGGGCCGGCATGAGCGGGCAGAACGAAATTACCCCGGTAGACGGCTCCGGCGGGCAGGATGATTTCATCGCCCGGCTTGGCTTGGTTGATGATCTGCTGCAAGTCATCGCCCCCGCGGGCTTCGATGCGCCGCCCGGTCAGCACGGGCCACGTCTCGGCCACCGTTTCCCGCGGCGCCTCAGGAGCCGCCACTGGAGTTTGCGCGGCTTGGTTGGTGCGGCGTACCGCCTTTTGCGAAACATGGTTGGTCTGCTTGGTTTTGGCGGCGCGGGGCGTCGTATTGACTCCCGGCGGTTGCGCTTGCAAGCAGCTGGTACAGAAAAGAGTCTGTATCAGAAGTAACAAAATGTGGCCGTGGCGTAAACGCGGCAAGAAAACCGGAGAGAGAGCAGCCATCTTTTGATTTTCTCACCGCGCGGCAGCCGTTTGTGTTTACAACTTTGTCCAAAACCGGCCCGTGTAGCGGTGCGCGCCGCATTGCACGCGCACATGGTAACTCCCTCCCGGTTGCAGCCCGGTGATCGTCGCCGTACCGGCCCGGCCCGCGCGGCTCTGCGTCCATGTACCGACAGTCGCCGGAAAGTTCTCCTGTTCGGAGGCTTCCACGACACACGGAGCGAGATCGGGCGCCGTATAGCGCACCACGGCAGATGTGGTCTCCGCTTGGATTGACTTCAGTTGCGATTCAAACCACGGGGCGCGCTCGCCGGAAACAGCCGTGGCTGTCAGGGCGCCAAGCAAGACGGGATCGGTGCCGAGATCTCCGCCATCGGGGGCGGCCTGCCGGGCTGGGTGACCCGCTTTGACTTGCCAGAGCGATGCGGCCGGATTCTCCAGCACATCGCTCAACTGAGTGGCCTCAATATGATCGGCGGGAAAGATCGGGCTCGGACCCACGGCCGCACAGGGACCTCGGCTGATGCGGCCCGGGCCGGCAACCACGTTCTTCTCAAACAGAAGTTCTCCGGCCGGATGCACGGCCGTGGTTCGAATGGCACAAGTGGAGGCCAGCCCGCCGTCGAAGATGAACCAGTATCCATAAAGCTCCGATGCCACCCAATCGGACGAGTCGAGAATGTTGCCGGTGACGCTGTTGTAACCAGTGAGCTGCGGATAGGGCGACGAGCTGGCGCTGGCGAACACGCCATGCACGTAGCCATCGAAGCGAAAGCTATTGCGCCGGAAATGCAGTTGTTCCGACTCCGCCACCGCGATGGCTCTTGAGATCTGCGGAGTGAGCCGCAGATAAGGGGCGCCGACGGCGAATTGATTGTGCTCCACCAGCACCCGGCGAGTCCGGGTTAGGCCGAGGGGAACCGAAGCGTTCAGGTTACCCATGGTAAAGCCGGTGTTCACCTCACGAATGATATTGCCGCGGATGGTGACGTCGCTGATGTCGTAGTTCTTCGTGGTATTGCCACTTTGATTCAAAAGCACACCAAACCCGTTTTGCGCCTGCTGCCAGGAGTTCTCCAGAACATTGCCGACCAGTTCCACGCCCTGACCGTCTTTCAGTTCCCAAATGTTCTTGACGGTGTAGGCGGCAACGCCGGCGGGTGCGGTCTGCCAGGAGCGATCGGGCCGGCAGGTGAACCATTGGCCCGAAACGGTGTTGCGGAAGAACGAGCCGGGCAGGCAATTTCCCGCGGGATTGCTCTCGCCGGTGTAGCGCAGCCATTCCGGCTTTTTCGTCATATGGTTGCCGTAAAAGCGGAGACCCCGTTGGGAGGCGCCCGCAATATTGATAAGTGACTGCCCGGTATCGGCGGCACCGCCGGCCAGAAAGGACATGCCGGAGCCCGCCAGATAGTTATTTGTCACGAGCAAAGGCCCCAGCGCCTGAATCGAGGCGATGGCCTGAGAGTCCACGTCGGCCTTGATTTCGGATATGTAACTATTGCTGATGGTCAAGTGCCGGCCGCTGGCCAAAATGCCCCGGACGGGGCCCGGTTGTTGCGGCTGGCCGTGGAGATAACAGCGGTCGATGACAATGTGATGGGCCAGGAGACGATCCCGATTCGTGGCGCTGGTGGGATCGCTGATCTGCACCAATCCATAGTTCAGAAACGGCATAACGGGAATGGTGATCTCAAGACCTTCCAACACCCAATAGCCGCCCTGCGAAAAGCTGACGACGCGATCGGTTCCTTGCGCCAAGGTGAGCAGCAGACGGGCCATCTTCGGCGCGTCGGCCGGAAAGACGCGTTTGCCCGCCGGCAATTCCCCCAAGCGGCTGGAACGGACGCGGACATACTGGGCACAGTTTTTGACGGGAGCGACAAAAGAGCCGGAGAAGGTTTCGCCGGCCGCCAACTGCAGCGTCACCGGCCGGCACGCCACGTTGTCCTGATACATGGCCGCCCATTGCAAGGCGAGTTGAAGATCCTGAAAGTCGCACCCGCTGGCGCAGACCGTGCGGGAGACAGGCGCGGCCAGAACACTGGCCGCCGCAAGCAGAATCAGCGGGAGTTTCATCGGGTCAAACCTCCCTGGTAAAGGCCGAAGAAGTCGGCATCGAGCGTAACCGGCGTACCGGAGCACGAAATGGCGGTCAAAGCAGGATAGAGCGCCGTATCGGGCACATTCGCGGTCAACGTGGTTTCCGTGGAGAAGGCGGCTCCGTTGCGAGCGATCGAGACACCTACGCCACCACCCGCCAGGCTACGGAGCCGGACCGCCACCCAGTCACCCGGAGCCGCCGACACGGTGCTGGCCGCGCTGCTCGAGCCGGTACTGTCGCGAGCTTGCGCGCTCCACACGGTATCGGTGCCATTGCCGTCCGCGCATCCGCTTGAATTGGCCAACCGTGCCCAAACGCCCGGTGCCGAAGCGTTGGAGGCATCGGAGAATAGACCGGCTCGATATTGATACTGACCGCTGGCGGAACCGAGACGGAAGACGAAGACGGTTTCCCAGTTCGCCGTATTGGCGAAGACCGAACCGGCGCCGCCAAGCGTGAAACGCGCCTGACTATCGGCGGCGGAAGCCGTCGTGAGGCGGACCACGCCAGGATGCTGAGCGTCGGCGCCGCCCGAGCTCAACGCGCCAGTCACCTGCCAGGGCAAGCTGGACGGCAGACCGGACGCTCCCCACAGAAACTCATCGCGCAAAGCGACGGCCGAGAGGTCCAGCGGGTTGAAGCGGATTTGATTTTGCCCGTTGATCGCCAGATTCGCGCCGGCCGTCAACGCCCTGCCGGCCGCTTCCCATTGATAGACGCCGGCTTCCGTGTTGGCGCAGATGAATAAGCTGCCCCCGGGTTGCGCCGCGTTGGTGCGCACATAGACGCGGCCCACCGCACTCAAGGCCGCACACTCACCGGCAGGAGGCGCTCCGGCTCCGGTGCGTAACCGCAGTAACGACGCCGCGCTGAAATCGTTCTCGCCCGACCACTCATTGAGCGCACCCAAACGAGGCACGTCGGCCGTGTCGATAGCCACCTCGGCTTCACCGCTGACGTCCGTCACCACGATGCCCGTGCCGGAACGCAGTGTCTTCGCGCTCAGGAAAGCTCGTTTGTCCGTCACCACGCCCCAGGCTCCCGACGCGATGGTGACATCCGCCAAAGCGATGGCGTTGCCCGGAACTTGCGGCGTGGAAGACTGCTGCGTTGCGCAATTGGAGCAGGCGACGGTCACCCCGGCTCCGCTCGACACGTCCACCACGATGGTGCCCGCATCGGTCAGATAGACTCGCGCAAAGCCGGTGCCCGCTCCGGTGAGGGAGGCGCTGGCGGGATTCGTGATCGAGTACACGACATGGCCAAAGCGGACATTGCACGGCGTGGCCGCCGAACATCCGGCGCCCACCACCAGTGCCGAGCCTTGCTTGACCACCAGAAGATCGCCCGTTTGCGAAGCCATGGTGGAGGCCGGCCCCACTTGGGCGGCCCAAGCGCCGGACTGACAGGCGTACAGACCCTGGCCATTGGGCGCCGTCAGAACGTAGAACATTTCTCCCGACGCACAGGTGCCCGGGGGAAGCAGGTTGCCCGTGCGTATCGGCTTGGTGATGGTGGCGCCGGAGAAATCGATATTGCGCACTTGCCGGGCGGCATCGACACTCGTCTGCCCCCAAGCGCCGGGAATCGCTAGCAGGACCGCGAACCAGGCCGAAAATTGAGCCCGTGGACGCACTTCGCCTGCGCCGGAATAGTTACCCATTTTCATAAAGCTTTCCTTTTCAAAAATTGGTAAGTTGCACCGGCCGGAGCGCTTACTGGGCGAGATATCTCACCCTGATCGATTATTCCATGAGGAACCGGGTGTTTCGCCCCATGGCGCACCACACCCCACCCCTTATCCCCCTGAAAATATTGCCCTTACAAAGAATCAGCCGCCGCCGGCAAAGGCGTGAATGAAGAAACTGGTGTGCTTCGAAACACTTAGAAACAGACAGGTAGTGTTGTATCTAGTGGCGCAGAAACGCCGGCCGTGGGACCCGCGCCAGGTTCGGCAGATCCTCGGCCCGCAAGACGCGGGTCAACGCCAGCAGCGCACCGTAAGACGCGACGAAAACCAAGCCGCAGACCGCCAGCACCAGCAAACGTGGCGACCCCACCATGCCTTGACGCGCCAGCGCCGTTAAACCGCCCGCGGCGATCGCCGCAACCGCCGCCGTCATCGGATCACGCAACCAGCGCAAGTGCCGCCACCCCGCTCCTAGAACATAGGCGCATAGACTGGCGTGAATCAGGTAATCCAGCGCCACCACCAACACCAGCACCAGCGCGGCCCCCGGTAAACCCAGCTTGTGCACCAACCAGTTCAATAGCGCCATTTGGATACCCGCCAACGTCAGCCGCGTGAGGATCAGCCAAAAACGGTACTGCGGATAGGCTCGCAACACTGGGTCGATCAACTGTTGCGCCACCAACAGCAGCATGGCGAGATTGACCGTGAAGACCGGGATGCTGGCCCGATACTGTTCGGTATAAATCAACAGCAGAAACTCTTCGCGGACGACGAACAGGTAGGCGTATAGACCAAAAGCGGCGATCTGCAGCTTCCGGAAAGCCCGCATGGTCAACTCAATGATTTCTTCCCGGCTGCCGGCCTGAGCCAGTTCGCTCACCCGCGGCAAAAGCACCGCCGTCATGGACTCGGACAACATGGCGATGATCGGCACCTGAAACACCCCGGCGGCATAGATGGCAAAGGTGGCCGCGCCGAAATGATACGAGACGTAGTAATTGTGCAGGTCCATCTGCAGATTGAAGAGAACGCCGCTAATGGCCATGGGCAGGGCGTAGGCCATCTGGCGGCGCAGCAGAGCTCCATCGACGGCCCGCCAGAAGCCGGGAAACCGGAGTTGCAGATAATAACCGGCACAAGCCGCCAGAACCACCCCGTGCAACGCCGCGGCCACCAAAAGAGCCCGGGGCGTTGCCCAGATGTATCCCGCCAGCCAGAGCAGCACCGCGCGGCTGAATTGCAGCGCTACGGTGAATAGGGAAAAAAGGCGGGTCTCCTGATTGGCCAGAAGAATGGAATCCAAAGTGGGTCCCAGCATCCACAGCGCCATCACCACGCCAATCCACGAGGCGTGCGGGATGAGCGAACCATCGGGACTCACCAAGCGGATGCTGTCCGGAAACAGCCAGAGCCCGAGTTCGATCACCAGACCGGCCGCGCACTGCATGGCCAGAATGTTGGCCACCACCGAATTCCGCCGCGACTCTTCACGCGGCAGAAAATAGAAGACGCTCATCGCCAAGCTCCAAGCCAGTAGCGTGAGTGAGGTGCCCACCAGCAGGAAAGCCTGTTTATAGACGCCGAAATCGTGCTGCGACAGCCGGCGAGCCAATAGCAGGGGCAGCAAGATCGTGAACCCGAAGCCAACCAGCTTGGTGGCAAAAATCATGACCGTATTGGCGGTCATGCTGCCTGGATTGGAAGATGGGCGCAGAAAGCGGCGGAGAACGGAAAGCATGAGGAGAGTTGAACGGGCTGGAAGCCCGCCCGGCCCCTAAGCGCTCCCTCGTGAGTATCGCATATCGCTATCGAAACTCAACAACCCGCTTCCGATCTCACGGATTCACCGTAACGCTCTTGGTGGTCAGGTATGGCCCAAAGGTAGCGGAGATCGTGGCGGTACCCAATCCCGTGGCGTTGATCGGGAACACGGCCACCATAGCGCCGGCGGGCACCGTTACGGAGGCGGGTACCTGCAGGACGCCGGTGTTGCTGGACGACAAGGTTATCACCCGGCCACCCAGAGGAGCCAACTCGTTCAAGATAACCGCGCCCTGCGCGGTGGCCCCGTTCGCCAGCGAATTCGGCGCGCTCAACGGCTGAAACAGAGAGGCGATGTAGGCCGTGTTCTGCAGCGTCGCGCCGGTTGTCGTGGCGGTAATCAACACGCCGATATTGTCATTGGGATTCGGAATGGGATTGGTCACACTCAGCGCCGCACTCACACTGCGCTGACCAGCCGGTACGGTCACCGTCGTCGGCAAAGCCGTTACGAAAAAAGGAGCCCAATTGTTGTAGAGCGTTACGCTCTGGCCCCCGGGCGGCGCGGCGTTCGCCAACGTGACCGTCACGTTGATGGTGGCGCCCGGATTCGAAATCAGCTCACGCGGGCTCACCGACAAAGACGCCTCCGTGAAGCCCGGATTATTCCACGGCGCCCGGCCGCCGGGGAAAGGAACATAGAGTGGATCCCCCACATGAACCACCATCCAACGGAGCCAGGCTGTACCCCGGTGAAAGGCGTCGCCCACATTGCCGCCTTGCAGCAAATGCCGGAAGACGATATCCGGACGCGCCAGCCCTTCCAGAAACGGTTCATTCACGGAACCGGAAGTGACGGTGATGTTGCGGCTAAGCGCCCGCGCCACCCAACTATTGCCCGACCGGATGTGCAGCGCCGACGCGCTGTCCAAATGCCAGCCCACCGCCCCCGGCTTCCAGGTGAAGACATCGTTGTAGTTGAGATATTGATACCACCCCGAGTAGAGCATCGCATCCGGCGCGGTTAAGGGAGCCGGCGCAAAGCCGATTTCGGCGTCGTTGGTGTCTTTCACCACGGTTAAGCCGGCGGCGGCGCTCATCAGCGCGGCCCGCTCCAAGTCGTGATCTCCGCTAAACAGGCCAAGATCCCCGAGCACGCTCAAGTCGTTATAACGGCGGTCAATGTAGACCGTTCCCGGGGTAGCCGCCAAACCGCCCGCCGCCTCGGCGGCTACGGCTCTCGTCACCAGATCCCGGGCGGCCTGTGCGGTGGCACCATCCAACCGGAACACCGAGTATGTCAAAACCTGCCTGGACTGAGCCCGGAACGAAGCGAAACTTTGAAAGGGAGCGTAGACATTTCCGCTCGTCTGAGCGTTCACAAAGTACCGGTGAGTCGCCGAAGGGCTGGACCAGAAGTAGCTCGAGCTGTAAGCATCCCAGATATCGGCGATGTAGGAATCTAGTGAGGCGTAGGCGTATGGCGTCGGCCGCACCAGCCGGAAGGGCGTGTTGTAGGCCATCACGATGTACAGGATGTTGGTTCTGCCCACCGCGTCCAGACAGGCCCGCACCGCTCCCCGCTGCGCAGACGTCCAAGCCGATTGCGTGATTTCCTCCGGGTTGGCAAACGACACCCCGCACAGATTGCCCGCCGGAATCCCCCGCAACGACTGGTAATGGTTCGCCACCGACAGCGAGTCGGTTACGTATGTCGGGTGGGAGTTATAAACCACCAGAACCCGCGCAGCCAAACTCTGCCCCCAGGCACTCGCCGCCAGCAGCAGGAGAAGGGAGAAACGGAGGATCAGGTCAGTGAACAAGAGAGAACTCCTACTTTAGCCAGGTACCAGAACCAGCCTTTGTTTTTTTCTGGCTCAGTATATCACGGCCACCGGACTGGAAAAGAAAAGGGGAAGAAAACTCTTGCGGGGCCCGCCAAGGCTGCGCGACCATGAGTAGTACCGTTCATGTCAGCCCTCCCCATAGCCGTTTTCCTCCTGGCGGCCTCTTTTGTCTTCTACGCTCTGATTGGATACCCACTCCTGCTGCTGGTCTGGGGCAAACTGGCGCCGCGGCCGATCCGCCGCCGCCCGTTTACGCCCATGGTGAGCGTGATCATTCCGGTGCGCAACGGCGCGGCCTGGATTGAAGCCAAGCTCAACTCGGTTTTCGCCCTCGATTATCCGCCCGGCCACCTGCAGGTCATTGTGGCCAGTGACGGCTCCACGGACAACACGGTCGCTTTGGCCCGGGCGTTTTCCGGGGTTGAGGTTCTGGAACTGCCCGCGGGGGGCAAATGCCAGGCACTCAACGCGGCCATCGCACAGGCCCGGCACGAGGTTATCTTCTTTACCGATGTCCGCCAGCCGCTCGATGCGCGTTGTCTGGCCAGCCTCTGCGCCTGTTTGAGCGACCCGGAGGTTGGCGTGGTGAGCGGGGAATTGGTCATTCTGCCCGGAGACCGCGCCGAGCATGCCCGCATTGGCTTATACGTGCGTTTCGAGGAGTGGCTGCGGAAGCAGATCAGTCTGGTGGGCTCGATTGCCGGCGCCACGGGCGCCGTCTATGCCATGCGCCGGAGCCTGGTGTCGCAGTTGCCGCCCGACATTTTGCTGGATGACGTCTACCAGCCCGTCGCCGCTTACTTCCAGGGAGCCCGGGTTGTCTTGGATGGTGAAGCGATCGCTTACGACTATCCCACCGCGATGCGTTCGGAGTTCGGCCGCAAAGTGCGCACTCTCGCCGGCCTGTTCCAGATCATCGCCGCCTTTCCCCGCTTACTGTGGCCCGGCCATGACATCTGGATCCATTTCGTCTCGCACAAACTCACCCGGCTGCTGTTGCCCTACGCGTTCCTCGCGATTCTGCTGTCTAGCTTCGCCTTGCCCGAACCAGGGCGCTCGGTGCTGCTGGCCGCGCAAGCCACCTTCTACGGCTTAGCGTTGTTGGATTTCTGGATTCCCGAGGGCTTCCCCCTGAAGCGCCTCTCCTCGCTCACCCGGACGTTTCTCACGCTGCTGGCCGCCGCCGCCGCCGCCGGAAAAATCATGTTTCGCCCGGCGCGCACGCTGTGGCTCGAACGCCGCTAGCCGCGCTCCAGAAACTCACTGTAGATCTCTCCCATGCGCCGGCCCGCCCGAGCCTGACTGAAGTGATCCCGCACATAAACGGCGCCCGCCTCCGCCAGCCGCTCGCGCAAACTGGCCTCACCCGCCAGGCGCAACAATTGACGCGTAAGCCCCTCGCCATCGCCGTTGTCAAATAACAAAGCGCGCTCTTCTTCACCGGCCAGCTCCACATTGCCGCCCACTCGCGAGGCGATCACCGCGCAACGGCACGCCATGGCTTCCATCATGGCGTTGGAAAAAGCCTCCGACCGCGAAGGCAGCACAAAAATATCAATCGCCCGCAGCCAGGTGGGAACCTCCGCCGTGGAGGGCACAAAAAGGCAGGTCACTCCCAACTGACGACTCAACGCCTCCAACCCCTCACGCTCCGGACCGCTCCCCACAATCACCAGCCGTGCCCCGGCCAATGCCGCCCCGGCTCGCGCAAACGACTCCACCAGCAGCGGCAAATTCTTCTCCGGCCGCAGCGCGCAAACCACGCCGATCACCAGCGAGGCCCCGGCCAACTCGGCCGGACGCCGGCGCTCTCCCGGCGCAAAACGCGCCGTGTCGATGCCGTTGTAACAAACCCGAATCCGCTGATCGGCAATGCCCTGCTCCCGCAAATGCTGCCGCATCGCCTCACAGTTGGCGACAATGCCGTGAGCCAGGCGATCGGACAAACTCACCAGCGGCCGAAGATGCGGCGGCGCCAATTCGCGGTAAGCGCGCTGACTGGCCAACACCACGGGCGTCCCCGCCCAACGCGCCACCGGTACCGCAAAGACATTAGCGGGAACATCGAACGCATGCACCAGTTGAATACCGTGGGCGCGCAGGTAGCGCCGGAACTTCCAGGCCGCCCCGGCAATCGACGGGTGCGCGAAAGAGCTGGCCGGAAAGACCGCTACCGGAACAGCGGCCGCCGCCAGTTCCTCGTAACGCATCCCGCCGGGCCGGAATACCGCCACGTGGGGAGCGAACCGGCGGCGGTCCAACGCCAGAGCTGTTTCCGTGAGTTGCCTTTCGGTGCCGCCTTGGGTCAGAGCCTGCGCCATCAGCAACACGGGGGCCGGAGAAGCGCTCATATCTCGGCGGCGAATACCCGGCGCAAAGAGGTGAACGGGAAGTCCCCGAGCAACCGGTCCATGCGGCTCAGCGTCTGATCGAGATTCGTGTAATGCCGGAAAGACTTCTGCCAGGAAAGCTGCCGCACGCGCGGCTGTCCGGGATCGACCTCCCAGGGATGCAGGTAGAAAATCACCGGCCGCTGCTGCTGGTTGCACACCGACAACAAGCGCCGCGTGACGGCGTAAGGAAACAGACGGAAGTACCCGCCCCCGGAACAAGGAACGCGCCGGCCGCCCACCACCGCGCAGCTCATGGGAATCTCCAACAAACCGTTCGGCAGCCGGTAAGCGCTCAACGGCGCGTCGCCAATGCCGTAGTCGGGATGAAAGCCGATGGGAAAGACCGAGGAGTCATAACGCAAGCCGAGCCGCCACATCGTTTCGGTCGCCCAAAGCGTTTGCCGGGTAATCGAGAACGAGGGGGCCCGGAATCCCCGAACGGGCTGCGTGCTGCAACGCGCCAGCACCTCCAGCGACCGCTCCAGATCGGCCGCAAACTCCTCGCGCGTCATCTGCGTCACCAAACGGTGCGAGTATCCGTGTGAGGCAATCTCGTGGCCGCGGCGCTCCACCTCCCGGATCAGATCCGGATAACGCTCGGCAATCCATCCCAAAACGAAAAACGTCGCCTCGACTCCATGCCGGCCAAAAAGATCCAGCAGCGCTAGGGTACTGGCCTCTACGCGGGATTCGCAACTGGCCCACTGCTCGCGCGGAAAAACTTGGCTCAAGTTATAAACACAGAACCAATCTTCCAGGTCAATCGACATGACATTAAGTGAAGTAGAAGCCATGTCCTGTTTGCTCCCTCAGCTTAGCAAGCCTCCCGGGAGGTGGCCGCTCCCGGCCCAGCCCTTCCCCGTTAAACCACCGTGGTTGGCGACGGCAACCCGCCCGGGAAACGCCGCGCCGCCGCTCCCGGCCAGATCCGGAACACGCCGCTTTCCCGGAAAAACGCCCGCACCCGCCGATGCGGGGGTTGCTTGACGAACCCCAGCCACGCAAGGCACCATAAAGGGGTCTCTCACCATTTTCCCCCCTATGCCAGCCGATCAACAGAAAATCTTGGCGTCCGTTTTCCGGGCGCTGGACGAATTTAATCAAGGTCAGCCGGATGGTCATCAGGTGGCCAAAGCACCAGAAAGCGTACTGCTCGGCGCCAACTCGCCGGTGGATTCCTTGGGGTTGGTCAACTTGCTCATCACCGTGGAACAGCAGGTCAACACGGATTTCGACACCGCCCTGTCGCTGGCTAGCGACAAGGCCTTCTCCATGCGCAACAGCCCCTTTGCCAGCGTGGCCAGCTTAACGGCTTATATCGAAACCTTGCTTGAGGAAACCAATGCCTGAGTTGCCGGGCCGGCCGGTGATGGCCATCACCGGCACACGCAAAGGGATTGGCCGGTATTTGTCTGAATACTACCTGGAGCGCGGTTGGACCGTGGCCGGCTGCAGCCGCGACCAGTCCGACCTGCAACACGAGCACTACGTGCACTACTGCGCGGATGTGGCCGACGAAGCCGCCGCCCGCCGGATGTTTCTCGATATTCAGAAGCGGTTTGGCCGCCTGGATGTCTTGTTGAACAACGCCGGCATCGCCAGCATGAATCACGTCGTGCTCACTCCGCTCACCACCGTTGAACGCATTCTGCAAACCAACGTGCTCGGAACCTTCCTCTATTGCCGGGAAGCGGCCAAGCTCATGGGACGGCGGCGCCAGGGCCGCATTGTGAATTTTGCAACGGTCGCCACGCCGCTGCGGCTGGAGGGAGAAGCCGCCTATGCCGCCTCCAAAGCCGCCGTCGTCAGCTTTACCGAGGTCATGGCCCGCGAAGTGGCCGGATTGGGCATTACCGTCAACGCCGTCGGCCCCACTCCCGTCCCCACCGACCTGATTCGCTCCGTGCCCAAGGCCAAAATGGACGCCCTGCTCGCCCGCCAAGCCATCCAACGGTTTGGAGAAATGCGCGACATCGTCAACGTCATCGATTTCTTCCTTCGCCCGGAAAGCGATTTTGTCACCGGCCAGGTGCTTTACTTGGGCGGCTGCTAGCGGCGGACCCGCCATGCATATCGATTTCCTGTTAGGTGTGTTTGCGGACTCGGCCGAAGCCGAAGCCGTCATTTTCCGGAACGAAGCCACCTCCTACGCCGCCCTCACCCAACGCTACCAGCATTGGAAACAATGGCTCGTCCAGCAGCAAGTCGGCGCCGGAGCCGTCGTCGCCCTGCGCGCTGACTACTCGCCCGACTCCATCGCCTTGTTCCTGGCCCTGATTGCCCAAGGCGCCATTGTGCTGCAAGTGGGCCTGGCCACCGATGCCAAGCTGAACGGCCTGCTGGAAACCGGCGAGGCGGAATGGCTCCTGGACGCCACCGGCTCGGTTCAGATCACCCGCCTGGCCCGGAACGCCCGCCACGAGCTCTATCAGCAACTGCGCGCCTCCGCCCATCCCGGCCTCGTCTTGTTTTCCTCCGGCTCCACCGGCCAGGTCAAAGGCACCGTGCATGACTTGGCTCTTTTGCTCGGCAAGTATCAACGCCGCCGGCACAATCTTCGTACCCTCACCTTCCTGCTCTTTGACCACATTGGCGGCATCGACACGCTCTTCTACTGCCTGTCCAACGGCAGTTGCATTGTCGTCGTCGAACAACGCGACCCCGCTTCCGTCTGCGCCCTCGTGCAACGCCACCGCGTCGAGGTGCTCCCCGTGGCGCCCACGTTCCTCAACATGCTCTACTTCAGCCAGCAGTTCCGGGAATTCGACCTGAGCTCTCTGCGCTGGGTGACCTATGGCGCCGAAGTGATGCCGGAGCAAACGCTGAAGTTCTGCCGGGAAATGTTTCCCACCGCCCAACTCTTGCAGAAGTATGGCGCCTCCGAGATCGGCACACCTCGTTCACAATCCAAGGGCAACGATTCGCTTTGGATGAAGCTGGGCGGCGAAGGATTCCAGTGGCGCGTCGTGGATGGCTTACTGGAGATCAAGGCCGCCAGCGCCATGCTCGGTTACTTGAACGCGCCCAGTCCGTTCACCCCGGATGGCTGGTTCAAAACCGGCGATGCCGTCGAGGTCGACGGGGAATACATCCGCGTCCTGGGGCGTGGCTCAGACCTCATCAATGTCGGCGGCAAGAAGGTTTATCCCGCCGAAGTGGAAGCGGTGATCAAGGAATTGCCGGAAGTTGTGGAAGTTACGGTGTACGGGGAAAAGCATGCGCTGATGGGCCAGATTGTCGCCGCCCAGATCTGGCCCGCCGATCCCGGCGCTGACGAGTCTGCGCTGCGTGCCTTGATTAAGCGTCACGTCACATCCCGCCTGGAGGCTTTCAAAACACCCGCCCGCATCACCTTTGCCCACGACGCCGGCTACGCCACGGAACGCTTTAAAAAAGTGCGGCAGTCGCCGGGCCGGTAAGCCATGGAGTTCGTCCGCCTTGAACGCCCCACCCCGGCTGACTTCCAGCAAGCCGCCGAAATCTGCGAGGAGCGCTGGCCCTACCTGGCCCCCTTGCATACCCCGGAGCGCTTTGCCGCGTTCGCCCGCCTGGGCGTGGAATTGGCGGTGGCGCGGGAAGGCGGCCGCCTGCAGGGCGTCTGCTTTGTGCTGCCGTGCCGCTGGCAGTTCGCCGGCGAAACCGTCGAATGGGTCTCGCTCTTCCAGTTGGCCACCCGCCTTGAGACAAAGAACATTGGCGCCTTGCTCATGCTGCGCATCATGGGCATGTATCCGGCCATCATCAGTATGGGCGTCACCGACGACGCGACCAAAATGTATCTGGCCCTCAAATGGAAATGCTATGCCGAAGCCTGGCGCGGCGTGCACCCCCTCAATCTCACTCGCATGGCCGAGGATTACCGCGACCGTCTTACGCCCCGCCAGCGCCGCCTCCTGCCCGCCGCCGCCCATCTCTATGGCGGCTTGTCCGCCGCCGGTGAAGCTGTTCTTTCGCTCGGCCGCCCCATCGGACCCATTGCCGGCGACGCGGCCTCCCGCCAGAAGCTGGCTCTGGTTGCCGGATACTTTCCCGCGGGCCGCTCCGCCGGCGGCGTCGAGTATGTGAATGCCGGCGGTATTGGCCGCATCGTTTCTCCTCCGCCCCAGTGGGGCGGCTGGCGCGATCACGCCGCCATTTGGCGCCAACTGCGGCGCGACGGCGCCAAGTTCGCCGAACTTCTCATTCCCGCCGCCAGTTGGAAAAGCCGCGCCCTCGCCCTGGGCTACGCCGCCGTGCCCATGCCGGTTTGGTATGTGGATAAGAACGGAATGGTGGAAAAGTTCCTCGCCGCTTTGCGCCGCGGAGAAATCTCCTTCGCCCATAACGACAAGTCGATCTAACGATGAAGATACTCTGGGTCAAATCCGACTTCCTGCACCCCACCACCAAGGGCGGCCATATCCGGACTCTCGAGATGCTGCGCGATCTTCACCGCCGGCACGAAATCCACTACGTCGCCTTTGACGAGGGAGGCTCGCGGGAAGGCATCGAGCGCGCCCCGGAATACTGCACGCGGGCTTATCCGGTCCCTTTTCAGGTCTCCCCCAAAGGCTCCCCGCGCTTCTATGCCGAAGTCTTGCGCAGCTTGTTCTCGTCGCTCCCCGTACACGTGACGCGCCCACGCTCGGCCGCCATGCGGCAGCAAGTGCAGGAACTCATGGCCCGCGAGCACTTCGACGCCCTGGTGTGCGACTTTCTCACCCCGTGCCTCAACCTGCCCGATCTCCCCCGCTGGGTCCTCTTTCAACACAACGTGGAGGTGATGATCTGGCGCCGGCACGCCGAGAATGCCGCCAACCCCCTGGCGCGCTTCTACTACGGCCTCCAAGCCAAACGCCTGTTCGCACTCGAACGCGACGTCTGCCGGACCGTCAAACGCGTCATCGCCGTCTCCGACGTCGACGCCGCCATGATGCGCGATATGTTCGGCGCCGAACGCGTGGCCGCCATCCCCACCGGCGTCGATGTCGACTACTTCGCGCCTCCCCCCTCGCCCCCGCCCCCCGCCGCCGACCTGGTCTTTGTCGGTTCCATGGACTGGAGCCCGAATGTCGACGGCATCTTGTTCTTTGTGCGCGAAATTCTGCCCTTGATCCGCCAATCCCGCCCCGGCTGCACGCTCGATATCGTCGGCCGTCAGCCCGGGCCGGACATTCAGCGCCTCGCGCAGAATGATCCGCTTATCTCGGTCCGGGGCACCGTCCCCGATGTGCGGCCGTACCTGTGGAGCGGCGGTGTCTCCATCGTGCCTTTGCGCATTGGCGGCGGCACCCGCTTGAAAATCTATGAGGCCATGGCGGCCGGCGTTCCCGTCGTCTCTACCGCCATCGGGGCCGAAGGCCTCGATGTCCAACACGGAGAAAACATTCTCCTGGCCGACACCGCCCCGGATTTCGCGGCCGCCTGTCTACAAGTCCTGGACAACCGGCCGGCCGCCGCCAGCCTGGCCACCGCCGCGCAAAGGCTCGTCCAGGAGCGTTTCTCCTGGCAACAGGTGGCCCATCGCTTTGAAAACTTGCTCCAATAGCCACAAGATAGCTGGAGTACTGGCCTAGGTGATCCAGTACTGCTTGCCGAGCAGCTATACTGAAGAACGGGCGAAATCCCGCACCCCTTCTGCATGCTCACAGCCCTTATCGGCCACACCGGCTTTGTTGGCGGTAATCTTGCGCGTCAAGGCTCCTTTGACCGGCTGTTTCATCGCGCCAACATCCATGAAATCCACGGCTTGGAGGTGGATCTCCTGGTCTGCGCCGGCGTGCAAGCCATGAAGTGGTGGGCCAATCAGAATCCCGAAGCCGACCGCGCCGGAATCGAACAGTTGCTAAGCCACTTGAGCCACGTGAAGAGCCGCGAAACCATCGTCATCTCCACCATCGATGTCTATCCCCACCCGGTGGACGTCGACGAGACGACGCCTCTCGATGGACTGCCCAATCACGCCTACGGCACCAATCGCCTCTGGTTTGAACAGCAGATGCAGACGCTCTTTCCGCTGGTCCGCATTGCGCGCCTGCCCGGCCTGTTCGGCGAGGGTCTGAAAAAGAACATCATCTACGATCTGGTACACAATAACGGCTGCGACAAAATCAATCCTGCCTCTGTTTTTCAGTATTACGACCTGGCGCGCCTAACCGCCGACCTGGAGATCCTGCGCCGCCACGATCTGAAACTGGTGAACTTCGCCACTGAGCCCGTTCCCACTCAAGCCATTCTCGACCGCTTCTTTCCCCAAGCCCAGGTCGGCTCCGCCGCCGGGCCCTCGGCTTCCTACGACATGCGCACACGGTACGCGGCGCCCTTCGGCGGTCAAGGGCCTTATTTGGAAAACGCCGCCCAGGTGCTCCACCGCGTGGGTGTCTTTCTGGAAAGCTGGCGTCGATGAAACTGGCCGTTTCCAATATTGCCTGGCCCGCCAATCTTCGCCAGGCCGCTTGGTCTCAACTCCGCGACGCCGGCCTGACCGCGATCGAAGTGGCGCCCACCATGGAATGGCCGGACTGGCAAATCACCCCCGAGCTCTCCACGCAGTACCGCCAACAGGCCGCCGAGGCAGGCCTGCAGGTCAGCTCTCTCCAGGCCATCTTGTTTGGAAAGCCCGAGGCGCAGTTATTCGGCGATGCTCCGGCCCAAACAGCCATGGCCGCTCATCTGGCGTTCTGCGCGGAATTGGCGGCCGGCCTCGGCGCCGGGCCGCTGGTCTTCGGCGCCCCCAAAAACCGTCTCCGCGGCACCCTGCCCCCGCCCCAGGCGCAAGAACAGGCCGTCCGCTTTTTCCGCCAAATCGGCCCCGCCTACGCCGCCCACGGCGTTACGCTCTGCCTGGAAGCCAACCCCGTCGATTATGGCTGCGACTTCATGACGCACGGCAGCCAAGCGGCGGCCGTCACCCGCGCCGTCCACCATCCGGGCATCGGCCTGCATCTCGATACGGCCTGCATGCATTTGGCCGGAGAAGACGCCCCGGCGCTCATCCGCGATCACGCCCCCATCCTCCGCCATTTCCATGTCTCAGAACCCTTTCTGGGCTCCTTCCAACAGCCGGTTTGCCCCCACGGCGAGATCGCCGCGGCTTTACGCGGCAGCGGCTACGCCGGCTGGGTTGTTCTGGAAATGAAAGCCACCGCCACGCCGCTCGACGACCTGCGGGTCGCGGCGGAATTCCTAAGGAATCACTATGGCGATTGAGACGATGGACTTGCCCGGTTCACCCGTAGCCGGCCGCCAGGTACCCGCTTACCGCGTCGAAAGCCTGTGCGCCCGCCGCCGGCGCTGGTGCGTCGGCGTCCCGGTCATTAACGAGGGCGCCCGCCTCACCGGTCAGCTGCAACGCATGGCGCAGGCCGGCATTTCCCAGCGCGCCGACATTCTCATCGCCGACGGCGGCAGCCAGGACGGCTCGGTCGCGCCCGCCGCCGTCGGCCCGCTCGGCGTCCGCGCCGTTCTCACCAAATTGGGCCCCGGCAAGCTCAGCGCGCAAATGCGCATGGTGTTCGACTACATGCTGAACGAGGGCTACGAAGGTATCGTGCTCATTGATGGCAATGGTAAGGATGGCGTCGAGGCCATCCCTTCGTTCGTCGACGCCCTCGAAGCCGGTTGGGACTACCTGCAAGGCTCCCGCTATCTCCCCGGCGGCTATGAAGAGAACACCCCGCTTGACCGCAAAATCGGCGGCCGGCTCCTCCACGCCCCCCTGCTCAGCTGGGCGGCGGGCTTCCGCTATACCGACACCACCAACGGTTTCCGCGGTATCAGCTCCCGCTTCTTGCTCGACCAGCGCCTGCAGCCCTTCCGCGATGTTTTCGACACTTACAATCTGCACTACTACCTGTCGGTAAAGGCGCCCCGCCTCGGCTACCGTGTCCGCGAACTCCCCGTCCGCCGCTGCTATCCTCCCGCCGGCCCCACGCCCAGCAAAATCGGCGGCCTCGGAGGCAAGTGGGCCATCTTCCAATTGCTGCTCGATACCATTCGGGGCAAGTACGACCCCACGGAGCACCATGGCTGATTCCCGCGTCGACTCCCTGGTCATCGGCGGCGGCTTCTATGGCTGCTCCATCGCCGAATGGCTCCGCAAATCCGGCGCCTCGGTCCTGTTGGCCGAAAGCGACGGCCAGCTCTTAAACCGCGCGTCGTATATCAATCAAGCCCGCGTCCATAACGGCTATCACTATCCGCGCAGCCTGGCCACCGCCTACCGCAGCCGCGTGAATTTTTCCCGCTTCGCCGAGCAGTATCCCGATTGCGTCGTGCGCAACTTCCGCAAGCTCTACGCCATCGGCGGAGCCCGCTCCCGCGTCACCAGCGGCCAGTTCAGCCGCTTCTGTGAATTGATCGGCGCGCCCTGCCGCCCGGCCCCGCCCGAACTGCGCCAGTTGTTTCATCCCACCTTGATTCAAGACGTCTTCGAGGTGGAGGAATACGCCTTCGACGCCAGCATCCTGCGGCGCATGTTCACCAGCCGCTTACCCGCCGAGGGCGTCGACGTGCGTTACAACAGCCCGGTGGTTCAAGTCGAAAGCCCCCCTACTGGCGACCACCTCGTCACCCTCCAGACCGGAGAACGGGTCGCCTGCCAGTACGTTTTCAATTGCACCTATAGCGGCTTGCTCCACATCCCCGGCCTGGCAGAACACTGCCCCGCCGCTCTCAAACACGAAATTGCTGAAATCGCTCTAATTGAGCCGCCGCCCCTCCTGGCCGGCCTGGGCATCACCGTCATGGATGGGCCCTTTTTCTCCACCATGCCTTTTCCCGCTCTCCAATTGCACTCTCTCTCTCACGTTCGATACACACCGCACGCCGCCTGGCGCGACGACCCCGCCGGCGACGATCCCGCCGAGGTGCTCCGCCATTACCCCCAACGCCCGCAAGCGCTCGCCATGATCAAAGACGCCCAACGCTATCTGCCCATCATGAGCCAGGCGCGCCACGTGCGCTCTCTCTTTACCACCAAGACCCTGCTCGTCCGCAATGAAAACGACGACGGACGGCCCATCTTGATGGAACGCTCCGGCCCTCGCGGTACCATCGTCACACTGATGGGTGGAAAGATCGACAACATCTTCGATTGCCTCCAAGCCCTGGGGACCACTATCCAATGAGCCAACCCACCACGGTCCGCCGTGATGTTTTTCTTTCCGTCCTGGTCCCCGTGCGCGACGCCGGCCCCGGCCTGGAACAGCTGCTGCGCGATCTGACCGCCTGGGCGCAAGAGGGCTTCCCCCATTACGAGATCGTCGTCATCGACGATGCGTCCCGCGATGGAACCGTTGCGCTCGTGCGCCGCTTACAGGGCTCTCTCCAGGGCCTCCAGCTCTACTGCCTCCATCGTCCCCTCGGGTTTGAAGTCGCCCTCGTGGCCGGCCTCGATAACGCCATTGGCGACTGGGTCATCACCATGGACCCGCAACGCCATACCCTCGACGACCTCCGCGCCCTCACCGCCGCCGTCGGCCCCGACAACGAAATGGTCTTCGGCTTGCCCGCCCACCCTGAGACTGCTTTCATCCACGAACGCTTCCGCGGCTTGTTCCGCCGCCTGACCGGACTCTCCCTGCCTCGCGGCCTGTCTCACCTCCGGCTCTATACCCGCGGCGTCGTGAACTACATCCTGCAAAATAACGACCGGGATGAGATCCTCTACGTTCTTCCCGTCTTCGCCACCCAACGCATCGCCCAGGTCATTTGCCCGCAGGCCCAGTCCCCGCCCCGGCTCACCTGGACCAAGGCCGCCCGGATTCTCCTCTCCTGTTCCATCACTCCGCTGCGCCTGCTGACCCTGCTGGCGCTCTCGGCCAGTGCCCTCAGCTTCCTCTATGCCGCCTACGTGGTGGCCGTCAGTCTGCTCCGGCGCCAGGTGGTAGAAGGCTGGATCTCCCTCGCCCTCCCGATCGCCATCATGTTCCTCCTCGTCTCCACCATCCTCGGGGTGCTGTCGGAATATGTGTACCGCATCGTTCAGGAAACCAAGCGGCGCCCGGTGTATTTCATCAGCTCCGAACATTCCAGTTCCGTCACCGGTGTACAGAGCCGCCTCAACGTCGTCGATCAAGCGGGAACCCTAAAGCATATTGGATGACACCTCGCTTGCAGCCTCCGAACTTCTGGTCCTGGAACACTCTGGTGTTGCTCGGCATCTTCTTCCTGGGCGCCACAGCTCTCCAACGCGCCGCCGGCGCCCCGCGGGTCGACTTCAGTTATTTTCCGGATGAACCCTCTCACTACGTCACCGGACTCATGATTTACGACTACTTGCGCGAAAGCCCTCTTCCCTCCCCGGTCGACTTCGCGCGGCAATACTACCTGCGTTACCCCAAAGTCGCTTTAGGCCAATGGCCCCCCGCCTTCTACGCCGTCGAATCGATTTGGATGAAGCTCTTCGGCATCGAGCCCGCCTCGGTGTTAGCCCTGCTCGCCTTGTTTACAGCCGCCAACGCCGTCCTGGTGTTCTGGTTCGCGGCTCGCATGGCCGACACGATCACCGGCTTAGCCAGCGCCATTGTTTTTCTGTTACTCACGCTCGTCCAGGAGCTCAACGCCTCGGTCATGGTCGACATCGCGATGACCACCGCCATCCTTACCGCCACCGCCATGTGCGGCTCCCTCATTCAAGAACGTACGCTCCGCCGGTCGTGGCAGTTCGGCGTCATGTCCGCCGTCGTGATTCTGATGAAGGCCAACGCTCTGCTGCTGGCGATGGTGCCGGCCGTAGCCGCCCTGCTTTGCCGCCAGCTCTGGTCGCTGGCCCGCATGCCTGTGATGTGGTTGCCGCTTCCTCTCGTGGTGGCGGGAGTCCTGCCCTGGTACTTGACCGTCTCCCGCATCGTTTCCAAAACCATTAGCGGCGACCCCGGCTGGGCATTCACGCGCTTGGCCATCGAGCGCTACTCCTCGGGCACCTTCACCACCTTTGGCCTCCCGGTTCTCGCCTTGATCTGCATCGGCTTGTGGGTCGGTCTGGTCGAACCGATTCGCCGCCGCACGCTCACCCCCGCCGCCGCCGTCCTCCCCGCCATGGGCATCTCCTGTGTCATCTTTCATTGCCTGGTGCCCAACGGCCCGGACTTCCGCTACATGTTGCCCACCCTGGCCTGGCTCTGCGTCGCCGCCTCCACCGGCAGCCTCTGGCTCGCCCGCAAATTGCCGGTCTCCGCCACTAGGCAAAGCCTCGCCGCCGCCGCCGTCCTGCTGGCTTTGTTCCTCTCCACCGCCTTTCACGTCCATCACAAACCCGATACCGGTCTCCGCAAGCTCGTCGAGACGCTCCACCGCCAAATTCCTCCCGACGCGCCCGTTACCCTGGTCGTGTCCGGACAGCCCTCCATTGAAGGCGCCCTGATCGCCGAAATCGCACGAATCGACCGCCGCGGACAATGGTTTGTCCATCGTGGCTCGAAAATCGCCGCCTCCAGCGCCTGGACCGGCCGTGCCTACCGCCTGACCCTCAACTCCCCCAGCGAATTGAAAGCCCAACTGGATCGCGTGCCCATCCACTATCTCCTCATCGAACAAGGCTCCTGGTCGGCTCCACATCACGAACTCTTCAAGTCCTTACGGCGTCAAATGGACAGCCAATGGAAACTCGTCCTCACCGCTCCCGGCTTGGAAATCCTCCAAACTCACCCGGTCGGCGGCTGCGTTCACCCTTTGCCTGTCAACATGACCTACACCTTGGGCGGCAGCATCGCACCGGAAGTCGAGATCTGCCGGCCCCGCCGGCCCAATCCCTAACGGCTAAAATCACCGAACTGGGCTAAACTATAGATTTCGCGTTGGATGCGAGCTTCCGCTAGTGTACATACCTGCTTCCGTTTCCGCTCTGCTGGCCGTTGAGATCCTCCTGGTGCTGGGTGCGTTTTTAGTGAGCGCTTACCTGGTCTTGGGCGTGGATCCGGAAATCTATTTCCTCCATGACGGCGGCCTTTGGAGCGTCGCTGTCGTGGTGCTCGCCATTATCCTGAGCCTCTATTTTCAGGACATGTACAGCAGCGTTCGCAGCCGCAACCGCACTCTGCTGGTCCAGCAGATTTGCACCGCCATCGGGGTCGCTCTCCTGCTTCAGTCGCTGGTGAACTACGTCGACCCGAACACCATCATTCCGCGCTGGCTCATGCTGGTGGGCAGCGCGCTCTCGCTGCTCAGCCTCGTGGCGTTCCGCCTTTTTTACTCCGCCATGATCGGCTCCACCAGCGGACTGGACCGGATCCTCTTTCTCGGCCGCAGCGACACCGTGCAACGCATTGTCCAGCGCTTACGCGATCATCCCGAATTTGGCATGGCCGTCTTAGGCTATCTGGATGAAGAAACACCTGACCGCCCCGAACCCATCGCCGGAGACCTGTCGCTCGGCCGCCTCAGCCAACTCTCCGAAGTGGTGGCCCGGACGCGGCCCGAGCGCATTGTGCTGGGCCTGGCCGAACGGCGCCAACGCTTGCCCATGTACGAATTGCTCGAACTGAAATTCACCGGCGTCCCCATTGTGCCGGCCGGCGACCTCTACGAGAACACCCACGGCCGCGTTTCGGTGGCCGATCTCCGCCCGTCGGATTTAATCTTCGGCCACCACGGCGCCGACATGCGCACGCTCGCCCAGTTTCAAAGCTTTTATTCGTGGGTCTTGGGCCTGATCGGCTTCATTCTCACGCTGCCCTTGATCGGCCTTGTCTGGGTGGCCGTGAAAATCACCTCTCCGGGTCCGGCTTTTTATAGCCAGATCCGCTCCGGGTTGAACGGCAAACCGTTCCGGCTTTACAAATTCCGCTCCATGCGCGTGGATGCCGAAGCGGCCACCGGCGCCGTCTGGGCCACAAAGAACGATCCTCGCATTACCCCCATCGGCAAATGGCTCCGGAAGCTCCGGCTCGATGAACTGCCCCAGTTTGTCAACGTGCTGCGCGGCGAAATGAACATGGTCGGCCCGCGGCCGGAACGGCCCGAATTCGTCCGTACCCTCCAGGAACAGATTCCCTTTTACCGTGAGCGGCTGCTGGTCAAGCCGGGTCTCACCGGCTGGGCTCAGATTAACCACAAGTACGGCGACACCATCGAGGACACCATCGTGAAACTCGAGTACGACCTCTACTACATCAAGCACCGTAGCGTCGGCCTCGACCTCTACACCATGTTCCAAACCATCAAGGTCATGCTGCTCCACCGCGGCGCCCAGTAACACGCGTGGCCCCGTTCCCCCCTACGAAAATAGAACCCCGGCGTTAACGCTCGAGATACTGCCGCTCGTAGTATTGGCGATACTCGCCCGACTTCACGCGCTCCACCCAGGCCTGGTTGTCCTTGTACCACTGCACGGTCCGCGCTAAACCCTCTTCAAACGTCATGGCGGGACGCCATCCCGCCGCTCGCTCCAATTTCGCGCTGCTTAACGCATAGCGGACGTCGTGCCCGGGACGGTCTTTGACATACCGGATCAACGACTCCGGCTTGCCCGTGGCGGCCAGAATCCGCCGCACCACTTCGATATTCTCCAGCGACCGGTTGCCGCCGATGTTGTAAACCTCACCCTCCTGGCCCCGCTCCATCACGGCGCGAATGCCGGCGCAATGGTCTTCCACATAAAGCCAGTCCCGCACCTGACGGCCGTCGCCGTAGACCGGCAACGGCTGATCGGCCAGGGCATTCGTAATCATCAACGGAATCAACTTCTCCGGGAAATGATACGGCCCGTAGTTATTCGATGCCCGCGTTACCAATACCGGTAACTTGTAAGTCGTGAAATACGAAAGCACCAGTAAATCCGAACCCGCCTTGGCCGCCGAATAGGGGCTCGAAGCGCGCAGCGGATAGTTTTCGTCCGCCTCGTGCGGCGGCTCCAGGCTGCCGTAAACCTCATCGGTGGAGACGTGGACGAAGCGGCGCACCGGACAGGCCCGAATCGCCTCCAGCAAAGTGAAGGTGCCGCGCAAATTGGTGTCGAATACCGGCGTGGGCGCATGAATGCTGCGATCCACGTGCGATTCGGCCGCGAAATGGACAATGACCTCCGGCCGCTCGGTGGCCAGCAACTCGGCCACTGCCGCCGCATCGCAGATGTCGCCCTGGACAAAACGGTAACGGGCCCGCTGGGCCGGATCGGCCTCCACCGGCCCCAGATTTTCTGGATTGCCGGCATACGTCAACTTATCCAGGTTGACTATCCGAACCGACCGGTCTAACGCCAGCGTAGTCCGCACAAAAGCGGAGCCAATAAATCCGGCGCCGCCGGTCACAAGAATGGTCATGTGCGTTTCATCAAGCCAGACCACGCGCCAAGGCCGCCAATCTGCTTGCTGCGATTTTCTTTCCGACCGATTTTAACACTGACCCGCCCTCCCCCCTCCCCGGCAGCGACGCTCCCGGCAACAGGCTACTCTAAGCCCATGGCGGACGCGGAACTTGAAAGATTCAAACGCGACATCAAGCTGCATGAATATGCCGCCAGTCTCGGCTACACCCCCTCCCGCGACGCCGACGATCAATCCCGTCACGAAATGGTCATGCGCCGCGGCCCGGACAAAATCTCCATTCGCAAAGACCTCTCCGACGGCCACTACGTCTACTACTCCTTCCGCGACGAAACCGACAACGGCACCATCGTCGACTTCGTCCTCCGCCGCCAGGAAAGAAACTTCGGCAAAGCCCGCCAACTCCTCCGTCTCTGGACCGGCACAACACCCCACATCCGCTTTGATCCTCTCGAAGCGTCCGCCCCCTTCGATCGCGCCTTCGTGCAAACCAAGTTCGCCGCCACCAAACCCCTCATCTGGCACGATTACCTGGAAAAGGACCGCTGCCTTCCCCGCCCCGTCCTCACCGGCCCACGGTTCAAAGGCCAAATCCGCATCGATGCCCGCGCCAACTCCCTGTTTCCCCACCGCGACGCCGAAGGCGTCTGCGGATACGAGATCCGCAACAAGAATTTCAAAGGCTTTGCCCCCCTGGGCCGGAAAGCCCTCTGGACCTCTAACGACTTCCCGGAAGACCGTCTCCTGATCTTCAGCGAGAATGCCATCGACAGCCTCTCCTACGATGCCCTCTGGCGCCCCGGAAACGCCCGTTACCGCTCTTTTGCCGGGGGATTGAGTGAATACCAGCGGGAAGTCATGTCCGAAGCCTGTAAAGCGATGCCGCCCGCGTCGGAGGTCGTCTGCATCACACATCCGGATCCCGCCGGTTTGCAGTACGAGCAGATCATCCGCGAAATCGCCGCGCCTCTGCCCCTACGGGTTCACCGGCCCGCCGGCGTGAAGGATTGGAATGATTTCCTCCAGGCTCATGCATTCGAAGTTCCCACGCCCGAGCCCTAGCATCCCCCAAGAGCGGATTTTCTTCCTTTCCTGCTGTCCTTGAGTGGTCCGGTTGTCGGGTGCGTTCTGAGTCAGGTCAACGTTTGTTTTCTGCTGCCCTTTTGCCCGGCGGGTTTCGCGGATGGCTCGTCTCTCTCGTCTCCTGGCACGGTTAGAAGAAGGATAAAAGAAAGGTTAGAAGGATAGGGATTTCCAAGCCGTTGATTCTAGATGGCTTAGGTCTTGAATCCGCCACCTAAACCTACCGTCGGCGCCCACCCGCCACCTAAACCTACCGCGTTTTTGGCGACCCGCCACCTAAACCTACCGCCCTCGGACCTCAAAACCTGTGGAAAACTCCCCACCCGCCACCTAAACCTACCGCGTTTTTGGTGACCCGCCACCTAAACCTACCGCTGCGCCTTGTGGAAAACTGCCTACCGCCACCTAAACCTACCGCCACCCGCCACCTAAACCTACCGAAAAACAGCCCCACTCGCCAGCTAAACCTACCGCCACCCGCCACCTAAACCTACCGAAAAGCAGCCTCCCACTCGCCAGCTAAACCTACCGCCGCCCACGCCCACCCGCCACCTCCTCCTACCGGCGGCACCCGCCAGCTACTCCTACCGGCCATCCCCCTTGGCCGCCAGTTGCCGCATGTTGGCCGCCTTTACCTCTTTCACGAAGTCCAGCGACGGCCTCACTTTGAAGCTCACATCAATCAATTTCTTCCGCGCTCCGGTCACGTCGTGCCGCTCAAACGAAGCGATCAGCCCGGAGTTCTTCAGTTCTTCAAAGGCACTCTCCAGGGCATCAATAGCGGCTCGTTCCCGCGCGTATCCCCCCAGCAGACCGGAATCCCGCTTCACGGTGCTATAGCGGATTTCGAAGGGCTTCAGCAGATCCGCCGCCGTCCACTTCAATACAATCTGCTTGTGCAGCCACCGGGCCAGATGCGTGCTGTGGCTCATCATTCTTTCGTAATTGAATTGCCGGAACGCCAGCTTGTCAATGCTCGCCGTCACCAGCGGATGAAATTGAATCGCCCAGCGCGCCGTCGGATCGTCCTTGAGCCGGGATCGCGAAACCGCCACCACCGACGGCAGGAAGGCCGACTTCACATAAAGCTCCTCGCCGCGCTCGTTCCTCCCGCGGATTTCAATGATCGAACTCGACATGATGTCGAGCGAGCGCCGCACCTCCTGATACGAGCGCGTCTTACCGCGCCGCGCCAACTCCTCCCGCAAAGCGTAAAGACTAAACACCACGCCGCTGCGGAAGTTGGACTTATCAAAGAAGCCAGCCGGCTGATCGGCCGCCAGCTTCCGTAGCGCGTCTTCTACCAGTTCCTCGTTGGCGCTCGGGTAATAGTCCCGCTCTTCGCCGTCCAGATCCGTAACCCGCGCCGGCGAAATCGTGCATTCGTAGGCGCCCTTCATGTAATGGAAAACCGAGGTGTGCTTCCGCAAGATCGACCCGTTCTCGCGGGACTTGTTCATCGCCTGCTGGCTCACCGAGTAACGCGGCACGCCGTCCCAAAGGTCAATCGCGTTGGAAAGCTGGTCCCGCTCCTCTTCCCGGTTGTGCAGAAAGGTCTGGAAAAGATTCAGCTGCGGATTGTCCGAGTCGGTAGGTTTAACTGGCGGGTGTGGCCCGGGCGTCTCCCGCAGCGCCGCGGCTTTTCCCTTTAAAATCTCCACGTCCCTCGCCTTGACGAGACCGGTGCCCTTGTCGCGATTCTTCTTCATGAATTTGGTTACCGCTTCGCCGCGATCTCGCGCTGCAAAGCCTCCATCGCTCTCTCAAACGTCTCTCCCTGCACCCACCCTTGCGCTTCCGAAATGTCGTAGAGCATTTGCTTTGCCTTGCCGCGGACTTTAATATTCAGCTGCTCATTTCTCCCCGTGCGATGCCGGCGATCCACTTTCTTGGCGGGCTTCGCCACCGGCGCCGCTTCCCGGCTCCGGAAGTTGGCGTTCTCGCCCACCGCTCGCACAGCCTCCGGGGGCGGCGGCTGCTCCTGCCGCGACGGCTTCTTCGGCGTAAAGGCCGACACGTCGAAATCGTCGGTGTCGAATAATCCGGCTCTTTCAGGCATGCGCAACTACTCCTTCCTCTTCCGGCACCGCCGCCGGCTGATATCTTTCGCCCTTGAGCATGGCCACTACCTCCGCGGCGTATGCGCGGGCATTCGCGATCGCTTTGTGGAGATTTCCCACCTGGCCCGCCTCCAGCGTCTCGAGCGTCCCGCCAAACGAGAACAACGCCCGGTACGCCTCACGCTCATGCAACTGCGTCTCAAAGGCGCGAATCTCGTGTTTGTGGAACTCGGCTTGAATGTGAGTTAGCGTCCGCGGCCGTAGCGCCGGATTCGTCCTCGTGAACAGAATGGCGAACGGAATTGTTTTCTTAAAGGCGCGTTCCTGTTGCTTGATCAGGCTTACCGCCTTGGCGCCCTGCGCGGCGTCAAGTTGCGATCCCTGCAAAGGAATGATCACGAGATCGGCCCGGCTGATTGCGTAAGCCACCATCATCGACGCCGTGCCTTCCAGATCCACCACCACAAAAGGGGACTTCGCCGCCGCGTTGTCGATCTCATCAATGATCGTGCTCTCGGAAATGTCCGCCACCACGGAAATGTTGCGCGGAATGTTCCCCCGCTTCGCCCACTGCGAAACAGGCTTATTGGGATCCGCATCCAGGATGGTGACATCCGCCCCCTTCGCGGCGATCTGCGTAGCAAGGATCACCGCGGAGGTCGACTTCCCTGCTCCGCCTTTGGGGTTTGCAAAAACGACGGTTGGCATGTGGACAAGACTATCGGATAGCTACCAGCTAGTCAATTGGTTTCTGTTTAGTATCCGATACCAACAAGATATCCTTAGCACTCTTTTTGGTATCCAATTGGTATCCACTAGCTTTCCGCTATCTTATAGATACCAATTAGATACCATCCGCAAACCGTTCAAAATCCTCACCCATCGCCTGGGCGAGCGCCAGCAGCCGGGTCAACAGCTCTTCCGGAGAGTCAAAGCGGATCTCCAGCCGCCCCGGCTCCAGCAGCACGCCCGGCGGCAGATCGGCGAGGCCCGAAGGGCGGTAGGGAAGGGCAGCAATGGGCACCTGGCGCGCCTTCAGGTCGCGCCGCAAAGCGTCCAGTTCATCGGAAACACGCCCTCGCCGCCGCAGTTCGAGCGCGACCGAAGGATCATCGCGCAACACCCGAAGCCTCTCCACCAGTTCAGACCGTAACGAAACGAAGCCACGCCCAGCGGGCCGTTCGAACAAACGCCCGAGAATCCGGCGGGCATGGCGAGGCGTCACGCCGAGCAGGGAAGCGACGGCGGCCGAGTCGACAACGGGCGACTCGAGCGCCTCCAGAGCCGTCAAAACGTCGTCAAGACGATGAATCCACTCGGTTTTCCTCGGCATACAGAACGAAGCCAAAGGATATCACGTATAGTCCCCACTCGGACATATCTATTGAACCTCACTTGCGATAATGATTGTTATAGTAAGCTAGATCCTTGGTCCCGGCTCGAATACAGAACGAACCCATTCGCTATCTGCGCGACCTGGTCCTGAACTCCGTCTCGGCCCCGATCACCAAAACGCTCTACGCCAAGGCCCTGGACGACTTCTTCCACTGGCGACAGAACGAACCCAACCCACCGGCCTTTGACCGAGCCGCCGTCCAAGCCCATCGCAGTTGGCTCGAAGCCCAAGGCTACGCGGCGTCGAGCATCAACCAGAAACTGGCCGCGATAAGGAAGCTCGCCCGCGAAGCCGCCGCCGCCGGCCTCCTCGACGCCTCGACCGCCGCCGGCATCGAGCAAGTCGCCGGCGTGAAGCAGCGCGGCAACCGGGCAGGGAACTGGCTCACCAAGGCCGAGGCCCAAGAGCTCCTCAACCGGCCGGACGCGACGACTCTCAAGGGCAAGCGCGATCGCGCCCTTCTTTCCCTGCTGACCGGCTGCGGCCTGCGACGAAACGAAGCCACCGCCCTCACCGTCGCCGACCTCACGCTCCGCGACGGCCGTTGGGTGCTGGTCGATCTCCGCGGCAAACACGGCCGCCTCCGCACCGTGCCAGTTCCGGCCTGGGTCTATCAGGCCGTGAAGGAATGGTTAGGGACGGCAGGCATAGAGGAGGGGAGAATCCTGCGCGCCATCAACCGGCACGACCAGATTGCAGGGACGCTTTCCGGCACCGCCGTCCGCGACATCGTCCGCTCCTACCGTCCGGAGATCTCCCCGCACGACCTCCGCCGCACCTGCGCCAAGCTCTGCCGCTCCGGCGGCGGGGAACTCGAGCAGATTCAATTGCTCCTGGGCCATGCGTCGATCCAGACCACCGAGCGCTACCTCGGAACGAAACAGGATCTCGTGAACGCGCCCAACGACGCCATCAAGATCCGGCTTGCCGCACGTTGACCCGCGGGGAGATCCGCTCTAGCCGGAGCGCTTCGGGCCCAGACGGCAGCGTACGATTGCCGTGGTCCACTCGCGCGTCCAGGAGTTGTGCAGGGCGTGCAGGTTGCGAATGGGAACGGTTTCCAAATAGTCGAGCCCGAAATCGCTGGCCGCCACGAGCTGCTCGAATCGACGGATGGTCATCTGATTGAGACCACCTTCCACCTCGTGGAACGACCGGGCACCGTCGTTGCGAATGTCGCTCCGCCAGCGGATCAGCGCCTTTTCCGAGAAGACCAGATGCGCCCAGGGGAAAACGGAAAACAAGTGACCGCCGAGCGGGTGATACCAGGTTGGCCCAAAGCTCGCGATCACTTTGCCGTCGGGGGCGAGCTGCCGCCGCATGATCTCCAGAATGGCCCCGGGGTCGGCGAAGTGCTCAAACGAATCGAGCGAAACAATCAAATCGGCCGGACTCGGCGGGGTGGTCGCGAATTCACACTGAGCCTCCACGCCGGCCTGCCGGGCGTTTTGCCGGGCCCGCTCGAGCGCCGCCTCCCGGATGTCGATCCCCATCACGCGCCGGGCGCCGGCGCGTGCCAGTTCGATCGTTTCGTGGCCGTCGCCGCAACCAAAGTCGATCACCACTTTATCGCGCACGCTTGCCAGCAACTCGTCTCCCAACAAGACGCGCAGCTTCGATTTGTTCGCATAGCTGGAGCCGTCCAGGCCGCTCGGTTCGCCGGGACAGATCCGCTTCAAAAGCCGGTACTGTAGTTGGGTCAGCAAGGCCTACTTTTTCCAGAATCCGGCCAGGTCGGTCACCGGGCGGGAGCACTCGGCGATGGCGGCCGACAGGGGCGCGGCCAACTTTTGCGTGATGATGACGTGATCGGCCCAGTCCAGCACGCCGGCGGCTTCGTTTTGCAGCAAGCGGCCGATGTGCGGCACCGAGTTCAACAGGTACTCGCGGTTGGCGCCGTAGATGTTGTCCATGCGGATATGCGGATCGAAAACGCGCAACTCGCGCCCCTTGCCGATCAGCGCTTCCAGCAACCCGACCACCGGGCTTTCCCGAAGGTCGTCGGTATCTTCCTTGAAGGTAAGGCCCACAATCCCCAGGCGCCCCGGCAGGGCAAGGACGGTTTGCAACGCCCGCTGCAAATGTGCGTCATTGCTGGGCAGTACGGCTTGCAGCACCGGCAGCCGCAAGTCGAGCCGGCCGGCGCGATAGGTCAGGGCGCGCAAATCCTTGGGCAGGCACGAGCCGCCAAAAGCGAAGCCGGGCCGGAGATAGGCGGGCGAGACGTTGAGCTTCGTGTCCTGGCAGAGCGTGGCCATCACCTCCTGGCCCGGCACGCCGAGTTGATCACTCAAGGCGCCAATCTCGTTGGCAAACGACACCTTCAGCGCGTGGAAGGCGTTGCAGGCGTACTTGATCATCTCCGCGGTGCGCAAGGCTACGAGCGAGGGCTTGACGGGAAGATCCTTATAGAGATTCGCCACTGTTTCCATGGCCGCCCGGTCGTTACCGCCCACCACCAGCAGCGAGGGTTCGAGGAAGTCCTTAACCGCCGCGCCTTCCCGGAGAAATTCCGGATGAGAAACTACCGAGACGTGAGCCTGACCGGCGCAGGCGGGCATCACGACTTCCTCGCAGGTGCCGGGAAAAACCGTGCTGCGCACGGCGATGATCAGCGGCTTGGTGCGGCCCTGGACCACGGCGGCGATTTCGGCCGTCACGCGGCGCAGTTGTTCCAGGTCGAGATTGCCGTTGCGGGCCGAAGGGGTGCCCACGCACAGCAGCGCGATGTCGGCGTCCTCCAAACCTTCGGCGGCGCTGGTGGTGGCGCGCAGCGTGCCTTGCGCGGCGCCGGCGGCAACCAATTCAGGCAAGCCCGGCTCATGGAACGGGGCCTCTCCGGCATTGACGCGCTCCACTTTGAAGGCGTCGCGGTCGACACCTTTCACCCGGTGGCCAAGACGGGCCAAACAAGCCGAACTGACACACCCCACGTATCCAAGACCAAAGACCGCGATGTTCTTTTGCATCGAGCTAGATCCAACCTTTGCTGTAGTAATAAACGATCTTGCAGGACTCCACGGCCAGATCGCAGAAGGCGCTCCACCGGCTAATTGTGCGCTGGCCGCGTTTTCGGGCGTCGGGCATCGGCAGCACGCGCACGGGAACACCCAGACGGGCAAACACTTTGCGGGCCCGGAAGCAGTGATAGTCGCTGGTCAGCAAAACCGGATGACCGCCGCCGCTGGGCGGGGGCAGGAGCGGCGCCAACCGTTCGGCGTTCTCGCGAGTGGAAGCGGCCAACGGCTCCACCGTGATCACGTCGCCGGGCACACCGGAAGCCAACAAAAACCGTTGCATGCTGGCGGCCACGGGCTGATTGGGCGGGCCACCACTTAAGAAGATTCTCCGCGGATGATGCGCATGGTAGTAGCGCACGGCGTAGACGGAGCGCCAGTACGACGATTCGCCTAAGAGATTTTCCACCGACGAGCCCCCCAACACGATGAGCACATCACCTCGGGCGTCTGGCCATTCGCCGGCCAGCCAACCGCCCCAGATCACGGTCAAAGGAGTGAAGAGAATCAAGGCGGTCAGGCCGCCAAAGGCCGTCAGGGCGCGCCGGGGCCACCGCCACCAGTGGGAGAACCTCAACGGCCACCTCTGGCGCACTGCTGGGTTGGGGGTAGGCCGTACACAAACATGCGCTTCCGGTCTCGCCGCGCTGGCTACTTGATACAAACGAAAACGGTCGCATCGCAGAAGGTAAGAACGGGCCACTTCAGCAAAGAACTGGAGCGCAACAGGCTCACGACGCCGCTTTTCCATCCGCTGGTCTGAGCTAAATCGACGCGGTCGAGAATCTGAGAAAAACCCGCCTTCCGGAAGGCGGCGCGCAGTTCCGGGTAGCGGAACTGGTTGAAGTCAATCCCCAACTTCATGATCTCCGGACCATCCTTCCGCTGGCGGAAGCGATAGCGCATCTGGTCGGGCATCCACCCGTAGAACAGCATCGGGTACTCGTAGGAGACCGGCGAAAACTTATTGGTGGAGCAGAAGTAGAGCATCCCGCCCGGTCGAAGGGCCCGGTATAGACGGCCGAGCGCCACTTCCCAATGCTCGATATGCTCGAAAACCGAATTGGCGACGATCGCGTCAAACTCATTGGAGCCGACTTCGGCCTCTTCCAGATTGGCCAACTGAATGTCGGGCTGCACGCCGACCTTCCGGCCCCATTCCATGGCAAAGGCAATCAGCTGAGGGCTGATCTCCAAGCCGCGAACATTGAGACCATCGATCTTGGCCAGCAGGGGAAACCATCCGGTACCCGTTCCCACTTCCAGAATCCGCGTCTGCGGCGTGACGTCTTTAAACCGGCGAATCACCCGCAGGTAGGATTCATATTCAGGCCGCATGTCCTCCACGGACAGGTGGCCCTTGTTGCTGAGGTAACGGTCGATTTCGGGAATCGCTTCTGTATGAATCTGCATGAGAGAGCTAGTGGTACTGGGAAGTAGGGGACCTTCGCCATTATGACATATGCTTTTTCATCGCCCAATCTCTTGAAACCAGAGGTCCAGCATGAGCAGAGACCAGAGCCAGGCCGAGTTATCGCGGCGGCCTGAGGAGTGTTCCGAGATGAGGTCGCGGATGAACGGGCCTCGCACGATACCCCGCTGCAGAAAGCCGGGCGCGAGCAAACGATCCTGGAGCAGCGGGAGCATGGGTCCGCGCATCCAGTGGACCAACGGGACCGCAAAGCCTTGCTTGGGACGGTCGAAAACTTCGCGGGGCAGCCGGTCGCGAAACGCTTCCACCAGAATATGTTTTAGCGCGGGCCGGGCCGGATCGCCGTGAATCTTCCATTGCGCCGGCAAGGTGGCCGCCAGCCCCGCCAACTCCTGATCGAGCAGCGGAGAGCGGACCTCCAGCGAGTTGGCCATGGACATGCGGTCGACCTTGACGAGCATGTCGCCGGTCAGATGGACGGCGGCCTCGAAGTACATGGCGCGATCGAGATCGGAGAACGAATCGGGCAGCAGGAATTCGCCAAAAGTCTCCTGCAGATAGCCGCCGTCGCGGGGCAGCATCCATTCCGGCGTGAGCAGCTGAGAGCGCAGGAAATAAGGGGAAAAGTTGCGTTCCAGGTAGCGCTGAAAGGCGGACGGACGGCTCAGCATGTGCAGGTAGTTCTTGCCGTAGGCGCGATAGGGCAGCAGCCGCGAAGCGGCGCCCAGAGCCAGGCGGCCCGCCCCGGGTAAGCGAGAGCCCCAGCCGCCGGCAGCCACTTCGGCAAAGCGCGGATAGCCGGCAAACAGCTCGTCGCCGCCGTCGCCGCTGAGCGCCACCTTGACATGGCGAACGGCGAACTCGGAGACCAGGAAGGTGGGGATGGCGGAGGAGTCGGCGAAGGGTTCGTCGAAGTAACGGACCAGGCGCTGGGCCAAGTCCACCGAGTCCGGACGCAGGAGAATCTCGTGGTGTTCGGCGCCATAGCGCTCGGCCACTAGTTTGGCGAAGGGGAGTTCATTGTGAGAGGCCTCTTCAAAACCGATCGCGAAGGTTTTGACGGGCTGGCGGCTTTGGCTCGCCATGCTGGCGACGACGATGCTGGAGTCGATGCCGCCGCTCAAGAAGGCGCCTAGCGGAACGTCGGCAATCATGCGCAGGCGCACAGCTTCATCCACGGTGGCGCGCACCTGGCTTTGTGCTTCGGCGAAGGTCAGCGAAGTGGAGGCGGGGCGGGGGAGTTGCCAGAAGCGCTGGATTTCGTGGGTGCCCGTGGCGGGCCGGTAGACGAGCGAGGTTCCGCCGGGCAGTTTGCGAACCTGCTGAAACGGAGAGAGGGGGTCAGGAATATAGCCGAATTGGAAATAAAGGCGAAGGCTGGCGGGGTCCAGGTCCAGGGGCACTTGGGCGGCGCGAAGGCATTTCAGTTCACTGCCGAAGTAGAGCCCCTCGGGCAAAGCCGCATAGTAGAGCGGTTTCTTACCGAAGCGGTCGCGGGCCAGCAAAAGCTCCCCCCGGCGGCTGTCCCAGATGGCGCAGGCGAACATGCCACGGAGCTGGGAAAAGAGGGCTGGGCCTTGCTCCTCATACAGATGCACGATGGTTTCGGTATCGGTATTGGTGGTGAAGCGATGACCGCGGGCCAGCAGGTCGCGGCGGAGGTTCTGGTAGTTGTAGATCTCGCCATTGAAGACGATCCAGATCGACCCGTCTTCGTTGGAGATGGGCTGATGGCCGGTGGAGAGATCGATGATGCTCAGGCGCCGCATGCCGATGCCGCAGCCCTGGTTGGTGTAATAGCCCGCATCGTCCGGTCCTCGATGCTGGATCTGGTCGCACATCTTCCGGACCATCTCCACCGCTGCCGGCCGCTCGCGCAGGGCAAACCCCGCAATTCCGCACATTCCTTAATTATCAACGGCCTGGGGGCGAAGAAAAACTAGTGGTAGGCTGAAGGGATGATGTGGCGGAGCGAATCCGATGGCGCCTAGTCCACCCCTTTCTCCCCTGCCCCCGGCGGGCTGGAACGCGAGCGCCGGCTTCAGTGCGGGGCAAACGGCCCGGCTCGTGGCGACACCGACGGCGGGCGTTCTGACGTTCGTGGCGGGTCTCTATATCTATCTGATCTACAGCCGCCAGTTGGAATTGATCCACTTGTGGACGGGCGGACTCCACATTCCGTACCTCATGTCGCTGTTAGCGGGCTTGATGCTGGTGGGAGCGGTTTTTAGCGGCCGCGCCGGCCATATCGGGGAGAATCGCAGCGCCGTTTTCTTCACCGTATTCACGGTTTGGGCAATGATGTGTGTCCCGACATCGGTATGGCGCGGCGGCAGTGTCACGTTGCTGATGCAGTGGGTGCCGGTGGTCGTCGGCTTATTGGGTTTGGCGGGATTGCTGCGGACGCGCACGAATTTTAGTTGGGTGGCCAAGGTGATGGCGGTGTCGTGCCTGGTGATCAGCCTGGGCATGGCGCGGCTGGCCCGGTATGGCGCGGATGACGGACGGGCGAGTCTGGCCTACGGCACCTTGGGCAATGGAAACGAATTGGCGAATCTCATTTGCCTGGGCATGCCGTTCTTCCTGCTGCCTTTGCTCGGGCCGCGTTGGGGGAAGTTTGGCAAGCTCATCGCACTGCCGGCCATTGGGTTGTTGAGTTACTTTGCCTTGCGCACAGGCTCCCGCGCGGCGTTGATCACGATTGTGGTGATCTTCATCGGAGCGTTTCTGCTGGGGCGAGGCGCCAGCCGGGTGGTGATGATTGCGATGCTGGTGATCGGTCCGGCGGCGGTGCTGCTGCTGATGCCGGCTCAGATTTATCAGCGGTTGACGTATATGGTGACCGGCGGCGAGGGTTCGACCGAGGCGGTGCTCTCGCAACGAGGCCGGTCGGAGAAGCTTGTTGAGAGCATTTTCCTGACCCTGCGGAACCCGATACTGGGCGTGGGGCCGGGTGTGCATGATGCCGCGATGGCGCGGGATGACAAAGAAGCCGGTGTACGCCCGGATTACCTGGTGTCGCACAACTCAGTGACGCAAGTTTCGTCCGAGACCGGTCTGCCCGGCCTCCTGCTATACGCCATGGCGGCTTATGTGCCGTTGTGGCGCGGGTTGAAGATCCGGAAGAAGATCAAACAGATCCCGGCGCTGCAGGCCGATGTCGACTTACTGTCGGTCTTTATGCTGTCGCTGGCGGCGGTCAGCACGAATACGCTTTTCAGCAGCAGCGCTTATCTTTCTTATCTGCCGGTGATGGCGGTCTTGACGGAATGCTATGTCCGCGCACTGCAGGCTGATGTGCGGGTGCTGCAGAGCGCCCCGGCGGCTTCCTTCAACATGCCGGCGGCTTCCTTCACGAATCCGGGAGGGCCGGCGGTGGCGCCACCGCCGAACGTCTTCGCCGGAATCCCCGCCGCCAGCGCTCCGCCGGTGGCGGCCGTGCCGGGATTCGGAACCGCCCGCCAGCGCCGGCAAGCGTTGAGGAGGGTTTAGCCCGACAATGTGCGGCATTGCTGGGTTTGTCGCCCCGGGCGCCCGAGATCAAGCCGAGAAGATCGTCCGCCGGATGACGGAGGTGATTTCGCATCGGGGTCCGGACGGGACCGGCATTCATATAGACGGCCCGGTGGCTCTGGGGCACCGGCGGTTGAGCATTATCGACGTAGCGGCGGGCCATCAGCCGATGGCCAACGAAGACGGAAGCATTTGGATTGTCTATAACGGGGAAATCTTCAACCATGCGGCCATCCGGCCGGAACTGGAGCAAGCCGGCCACCGTTATGCGACCCACTGCGACACCGAAACAATCCTGCACGCTTACGAGCAAGACGGCCCGGCGTGTGTGCGGCGCTTCCGGGGGATGTTTGCCTTCGCGATCTGGGACCAACCCCGGCAGAGACTGATCTGCGCCCGCGATCGCTTAGGGATTAAGCCCTTCTATTACTTCTGGAACGGCTCCACGTTCATTTTCGCTTCCGAGATCAAGGCGCTGCGCGAACATCCGCTGGTCTCCACGCGCTTCCGGCAAGAGTGTCTGGCCGAGTATCTTTCCTTTGGATACTCCAGCGGCGCCGAAACGATGCTGGAGGGGATTCACCGGCTGCCGCCCGGCCATACGCTCACCTTCGACCTGCGGAATCCGCGGCCGGTCATTGAGCCGTATTGGGACGTACCGGCGCCGCCGGCCGAGCCGGAAAAGCGCACCGACGAGGATTGGATTGCCGAGTTGCGGGCGCGCTTTGAGGAAACGGTGCGCATGCGGCTGATGAGCGACGTGCCGCTCGGCGTGTTTCTGAGCGGGGGTGTGGACTCCAGCGCGTTGGCCGCCATGATGCAACGGCTGATGCCGGGCCGGCTGAAGTCGTTCTCGGTGGGCTACGATGAGGACGCTTATAGCGAACTGTCCTGGGCGCGCCAGGTGTCTTCGCATCTGGACACCGATCACCACGAAGTCCGGGTGGGATTTAAGGACTTTTTTGGCGCCTTGCCGAAGCTGATCTGGCATGAGGATGAGCCGCTGGTGTGGCCGTCCAGTGTGTCGTTGTACTTTGTGTCGCAGTTGGCGTCGCGCGAAGTGAAGGTGGTGCTGACGGGCGAGGGCAGCGATGAATTGTTCGGCGGCTATGCCCGGTATCAACACTGGCTGGGGAACGAGAAACTCCTGCCGTACTATCAGTGGCTGCCGGGGGCGGTGCGGTCGGGCGTGCGGGAGTTTTGCCGGCACAGCGCTTTATTGCCCGCCGACTTACGGCGTAAGTTGGAGCATACGGTATTAGGCCGGGAGAGTCATCTGGACGCCCTCTATCTGGATAACTACTATTCCGCCTTCGACGCCGGCGAACGCGACGCGCTTTTGCCGGAAGGGCTGCGGAGCGGGGCGTACCAGGGATTCCACCGTTATTGGGACAACGCGCCGGGCTCCACGCTGGACCGGCTGCTCTACGCCGACCAAAAGACTTACTTAGTCGAGCTATTGATGAAACAGGATCAGATGAGCATGGCCGCTTCCATCGAAAGCCGGGTGCCGTTCCTGGATCATACGTTTGTCGAGTTCTCGCGCCGCGTGCCGGCTTCCTTGAAGATCCGGGGCGGGGAAGGGAAGTATATCTTCAAACGCGCCGTGGGCGACTTACTGCCGGAGAACATCATTTACCGGACGAAGATGGGCTTCCCCACGCCGCTGCGGCAGTGGTTCCGCCAGCCCGAAGCGGCGCCGCTGTTTGAGAAGATCCTCGACCCCAAAGGCCAGCTGGCGGGCATGATGGACCTGCGGCCGGCCGCGGCGCTGATCGAGCGGCACCGGAGCGGCCTGGTGGATGGCACCGACCGTTGCTGGCGCCTGCTGACGCTGCAATTGTGGTGTGAAATGACGTGGGGCGGTAAGCCGGCCGAGGAGATATTGGCTGGCGCCTGTTGAGTTCCCGCCGGCCCGCACGACGACGGGTGCCGCACGAGGAGCATCCAGCCTCCCGCTTGTGGGTGCTGGATGGCATCAAAAGCCCGGCGGCGGCGGGGCAAAGCTGCGCCGAAACGGCGTGGCCAATCTTCACACAAGCATATATTAGCTGGCCCGTGTGCGATATGATCTTGTGATCAGAAGGGAGCTTTGCTAATTTGTCTACTCGCATCAACACGCTTGTTTGCGCTCTGTTGCTAACGGTCGGTTCCTTGTTAGCGCAGGGCCTGACCGGCCAGATTTCCGGCTCGATTGTGGATCCGTCGGGCGCCGCCGTAGCGGGCGGCGACGTTTCCCTGGTCAACGCCGGCACCGGCCAAACCCGTCAATCGAAGACCGATCCCTCCGGATCGTTCCTCTTTACCCAATTACTGCCCGGCACTTACAACCTCACCGTCAGTTCGCCCGGCTTCAAGAAACTCGAAAAGAAAGAGATTATCCTCACGGCCACCGAACGCGTGGCGCTGCCACCCACCACGATGGAAATCGGCGAGGTGACACAAACCATGTCGGTGGAGGCCGAAGCGGCGCGCATCCAAACGCAGTCCGCCGAACGCTCCGGCTTGATCAGCACCAAACAGATTCAAGACGTGGCCCTGAAGGGGCGCGATTATCTTGGTTACGTGCGCCTGCTGCCGGGCGTGGTGGACACCTCGAATCGGGAAGCGCCGGGCTGGAACAACCTGGGCGGCATCAGCATCAACGGCAATCGGGCGGGCACCATCAACCTGACGCTCGACGGTGTGTCGTCGCTCGATACGGGTTCGATGGGCGGGCCGTATCTGGCGCCATCGGCCGACGCGGTGGCGGAGATCAAGGTGCTGCTCACGAACTATCAGGCCGAGTATGGCCGGTCGTCCGGCGGCACCATCAACACGGTGATCAAGTCGGGCACGCGCGATTTTCATGGCGGCGCCTACTACTTTCTGCGCAACGAAGCGCTGAACGCCAATGAGTATTTCCGCAACCTGGGCGGCCTGCCGCGGCCGCGCTACCGCTTCAACTATCCGGGCTATTTCGTGGGCGGCCCCGTGCTGCTGCCCGGCACGAACTTCAACAAGAATCGCGACAAGCTGTTCTTCTTCTGGTCGCAGGAATTTCTACCGCGCAACCGGCCGTCGAGCCTGGCGCGCCGCACCTTCCCCACGGCTCTGGAACGCACGGGCAACTTCTCGCGCACGGTGGACCAGAACGGCGCCTCGATTCCCATCTGGGATCCGCTCAACAACCGTGTGCCGTTCCCGGGCAATATCGTGCCGCAGAATCGCATCGATCCGCAGGGGCAGGCCATGCTCAACTTCTTCCCGGTGGGCGGCGATTGGCTCGACAGTTCGCGCACGTTCAATACGCTGATCCAGGCGCCCATCGAACAGCCGCGGCGCGATTCGATTCTGCGCATCGACTACAACATCAACTCCAAGCACACGTTCTACTGGCGCGGCATCAACGACTATGAAGCCTTCAAGGGCCAGTTCGACTTTGTGCTCGCCAGTTCCTCCTGGCCGCAGTTGCCCATCAACTACCAGATCCGCAGCGCCGGTTCGGTGGCCACGCTCATCTCCACCATCAGCCCCACCACGGTGAACGAGTTCACCTTCGGCATCAATCGCGCCAAGCAGACCGTCGACCCGCTGACGCAGGAAGGCTTGACGCGCAACCAACGCGGCAGCACCTCCGGCATCACGCTGCGGCAGTTCTTCCCGCAGGCCAACAACTTCAACCTGATTCCGAATGCGAACTTCGGCGGCGTGCCGAACGCGGGCGTTTTGAATATCGAACAACGCTTCCCGTTCTTCGGCACCAACAACATCTGGAACTGGTCGAACAATCTGTCGCGCGTGCAAGGCAAGCACAACATGAAGGCCGGCATCTATGTGGAGCGCACCACCCGCAATGCGCGCCGTTCCACAGCGTTCAACGGCACGTTCAACTTCAATCGCGACGTGAACAATCCGTTTGAAAGCAACTATGCCTATTCGAACGCGCTGCTGGGTTCCATCCAGTCCTACACCGAGTCTGACCGTCAGCCCTCGGCGCATGCCCGCTACGTGAATGTCGAATGGTTTGTGCAGGACGCCTGGAAGGTGACGCGCCGCTTCACGATCGACGCCGGCATCCGCTTCTACTTCATCCAACCGACCTGGAGCGAAGGCGACAGGCTGGCCGTGTTCAACTCCACGCTCTACAACGCGGGGCAACAGCCGCCGCTGATCGAGCCGTTCCGCAATGCCGCGAATGTGCGCGTGGGCCGCGATCCGGTCACCGGGCAGGAGTTGCCGGTTCCGGCGATCGGCACGTTTTCCAGCGCTCGCGGCACGCCGTTCCAAGGGCAGGAAGTCTTCAACGAACGCGTGCAGCAGACGCCGGGCATTCAGTATGCGCCGCGGCTGGGCTTTGCCTGGGACGTGTTCGGCAACGGACGAACGGCGATGCGGGGCGGGGCGGGCATCTTCTACGACCGCTACAACGACGACCAGATTCTGCAGTTGGTGGAAGCGCCGCCGAATGTGATTACGCCGTCGGCCTTCTACACGACCATCCGCGACCTGTCGGCCACGCCGCTGCGGCTTTCGCCTTCCGGAGCATTCGGTTTGCAGCGCAGCTTCCGCCCGCCGACGGTCTACAACTGGAGCTTCGGCATTCAGCAGAACCTGGGCAAAGGCATTGTGGCCGACGTGGCCTACGTGGGCAACGTCGGGCGCTTCCTGCTGCAGCGCCGCAGCCTGAACGCCGTGCCGTATGGGGCACGCTTCCGCCCGTCGAGCATCGATGCGACGAACAACCTGCCGCTGCCGGATAACTTCCTGCGGCCGGTGCGCGGCTTTGCCGACATCCAATATCTGGAGTTCGCCTCGAACTCGAACTATCACTCGCTGCAGACGCAGTTGAATAAGCGCTTCGCCCGCGGCCTGACATTCGGCATGGCCTGGACCTGGTCGAAGGCGATGAACTTCGTCAACGGCAATAACGACGCGGTGAATCCCTTCCTCGATTTCCGCATGCGCAATTACGGCCGCGCGAATATCGACCGCACGCATAACTTTGTGACGAACTTCGTCTACGATGTACCGAAGCTTTCCACACGGCTCAACGGCAACGCCGTGGCCAAGCACGTGTTCGACAATTGGCAGATTTCGGGCATCGTCTCGGCCATCAGCGGCGCGCCGCTGGGCGTGGGCTACAGCCTGGTGTCGGGCCGCGACATTGTGGGCGGCTCGGGCGCTGGTGTGGATTCACGGGTCGACCTGATTGCCGATCCCCGGCCGAAGACCAACGGCCGGGCTTTCAATACCGATGCCGTGGCGTCGCCCAACCGGGATTTGTTCGGCATCGGCAACGCGCCCAAGGATATCTTCCGCGGGCCTGGTCTGCACAATTGGGATGTTTCCTTCTTCAAGAACATCCCGTTCGACGCCGAGAGCGTGAAGCGGTTGCAGTTGCGCTTTGAGTTCTACAACTTCTTCAACCACGCCAACTTCAGCGCCGTGGACACGGCGGCGCGCTTTGACGAACAGGGCCGGCAGGTGAACGCGAACCTCGGCACGTATACCGCCACGCTCGACGCGCGGCGCATCGTGCTGGGGGCGAAGTTCTACTTCTAGCGCCCCGTTGAGTTTGCCCAGGAAGGCCGCCCGTTCGGGGCGGCCTTCTTTCTTTTGGAGGTCACTCCGCTAGTTCGGCCCCGCAGCCTGGGCGGCACTACTGCTGGCGCACGACGACCTTCCAGCCACCCGCTTGCAGGGTGCTGGAGCGGGTCAGCAGCCCGGCGGGCAAAGCCGGCGCTGACACGGTGATGGTTGCCGGGCCCAGGCCGCTGTAACCGCTGACAATTCGCAACCAGTCCGTGGGGATCGTCGTATACCAGAGGCAGCCGGCCGGCGCCGCCAAGCTCACATTGGCCGAGCCGCCCGCCGCCGGCAGCGTGACCAGCGCCGGACTCAGCGAAGTGGCGCAGCGTCCGCCGGTGCCCGCCACCACGCCTTGCGTGGCCTGCAGGACGCCGGCGACGTCGGCGCCAATATCCTTGCCGTCCGTGCCGGCCCGGTAGTATGGGCTATCCGGCCGCAACCGCAGGTCTTCGAGCGCCAGGTTGGCGAATCCAACACTCGCCAGCGAGGACGGCAGGAAGTTAGCCGCCGGCAAGAGAGCCGCGCTGCCCTCGGGGATCACGTTCGAGAGAAAGACATTGCCCGGCGCAATGGTGTTCAGCGCTCCCACTCCCACGCCCAGGACCGGCATTTGGACCCCGTAGGCTCCGTAGGGAACGATGTTATCGACGTAACGCAGGTTGGCGATGGGCAGGGAGGGCTCGCGCAAGGTAAGCGGGCCGCCGTCGACGAGCGCGGTGTTGTGCGAAATCGTAACGTCGCTGGGCCCGTAGCTGAGGTCCACGAAGACGCCGGAGCTATAAAACCCCGGAATCGCGTTGTTGATGGAAACCCCGGTGAAGACGTTATCCCGCACCAAGATCCGCCGGCCCGCCCCCAGCAGGTTGCCGGGATCTCTGCCGAAAATCAAAAGGCCGGAGCCCACGTTACGAATGATGTTGCGGGTGAAGCGGATATCCTCCAGAACCGCCTGCGGGGCTTCGCCGTTTTCCGTCACCGGGCCCATCACCACGGCGCGGCCCGCGTCATAATTCCGCCAATTGTTTTCCAGCACGTTGCCGTCAATGACGACCCGGCGGCCCATCTTGAGCTCCAGAAGATATTTGATGACGTAGTTGGTGCCATCGTAGCCGGGAGTTCCCACGCGCCAGGATAAAGGCTTTCGCAGATGATTCCGGAGAATCTGGATATCGGAAGGCACGACGCCAGGAATCAGCGGAGGCGCACCGCCGAGGAAGATGGATTGTCCGGACGCCTCCAGGTAGTTATTCACAAACTGCATGGGCCCGGGCGAGTTATAAGTAAAAATCGCTTGCGCGTCCTGAAAGGAGCTGCCGAAACCGGACACATAGGAGTTCGTCACCCGGACATTGGTTCCGTTGGCGGAAATGCCGCGCTTACCGCCGGTGCCGGCATCGCCGTGGATGTAACAACGGTCGATTTCGATTTCGGCCGGTAGCGCCGCCAGCGTGGTTTCAAACCCCGTGCCGATGGCGATCAACTGGAACGTGTAGGTGCCCGTGGCCGGACGCACTTCCACGCCCACCAGGCGGTAGCGCCGGGACTGCGAGTCGAACGTCAACGCCGGCACCGCGGCCGGCGCGCTGAGCACCGCCATCTGAATGCTGTGCGCCGGGGAGACACGGTTCCCGGCCGGCACACTAAACCCTTGCGTGGTGATGGTAATCCAACCGGTTCCGCTCTTGGCCGGCGCCACAAAGCTGCCCGCGTAGACCGCTCCGGGTGAGAGCAGTATGTTGTCTCCCGGTTGAGCGGCATTTAAGGCGGCCTGCAGATTTCCCCCGGGCGGCACCACGAGGTCCGCGCCGGCGCAGAGGCTCGCCGTCATGATCCCGGCGGGCAACCAATGGCGGCGGAGGCGCGCCAGCAGCGGCAGCAAGGCCAAGCAGCAGAGCGCCGTATGCGGCTCGGGCACCTCGGTCAATTCCACCGTAAAATCGCCGCCGCTCAATCCGCCGCCGCTCCAGCCGGCGCCGAGTGTGGGACCGATGGGCAAGTTCAATGTACTGGCAATGGCTAGCGTATAGTCGCCAGGGGGAAGCAACAGTTCCAGCCGGGAATCGCCGCAATACGGATTGAGGTTAGCGGGCGGGCAGGAGCCGTCGTCGTTATAAGCGTTCAATACCGCCGTGGGGCCAACGCCGTCATAGATCGCGATGAGTGTATCCAGGGCGGTGGCGGCAACGAGGGTTCCCCCAGAAGTTACCCCGCCGCCGAACTGCCAGCTTTGGATCTGAACGACTGAGGATGAGGCAATAGTAAAAGTAAAGTACGCGACATCGTCAGCATTCAAGAGCGATCCCGTGTAAAGAGTAGCAGCGGGCACAGAAGTGACCGCAAGGAGGAGAGAGAGAGCCTTGTACATTTTGTTCTCGAATCGTGGCCCACAGGGTTTTCTCTAGCAGGGTACGGCCTGAGTCGGAGTTTTTCAACCAGAAAAAAGGCAAACTTGACAGCGAAGGGGTAAACTTGAGGGCGAACGCGCAAACTCGGCGCGAACTGGGGTATGCTCGCCGCCCCAGCCGGAGGATTTGCCTCAACGGCGCTTCTCAAACACCCACTCATTACAGCCTGTGCCGACATTGCCACAGCGCAGACGGGTTAGTTCATACCCGCGAGCCCGGTAAAAATCGAACACTTCCTCGGGTTTAACATACTCATAGGGATAGCCGCCCACCCAATCGATGATGTCGTACCACTTCGACATGCCGCGGCCGCCCTTATCGTATTCGGTCCAGCTCTTGATGTAGTCGCCGGGCCGGCCACGCAGCACAGCGGCGGCGAGGGCTTTGATTTCCTGCGGCGCCCAAGCCAGCATGGCGAACGGCGCTTTGAGCGGGGCGGGCAATTCACAATACTTCTTCTTCACCCACAACCAGCGCAGGCTTTGCGAACCCACATCGTTATAGAGAGCGATAAACAGCTTCCCGCCGGGCGCCACGGCGTGGTCGGCATTGCGCAGGCCTTTCCACATGTCGCCGGTGTGATGCAGAACGCCCCACGAGTAAACGACGTCGAACTGACCGAGCGAGCGAATGTAGTTTTCGTCCAGCGCCGACCCCTCGTCGACCCGCCACTGCGGATCGGTGTCGCTGAAATAGCGCCGGCGGAGTTCCTTGGTGCAAGCCACCGAGCGCGGATCGTAATCCAGCGAGTGAACGCGGGCGCCCAACCGGCGGGCGGCCAAACTAAACAGGCCGCTGCCGGAGCCGATGTCCAGGAACGACCGGCCGCGCAAATCGGTCAATTCCAACATGGCTTGCAGGGAACGCTCCGCTTGCGCGATGCGGTCGTCGTTCAGAACGGAGAGAAAGCGGGTCCAGTTTTCGCCAAACTGAAACCGTTCGCCACGCGCCACATCTTCGGCGTGCGTCGTGGTAGTGGTGGTTGTTGTCGTCATGCCAATCCAAACCCGGGTAGCACCGGGATAGTGCTACCAGGATCGCATAGAGTTCTCCTTCTCATCGCTGGGCTTGCCCTTGGTTCAGCCAGTGCACAATAGAAGATTGCGAATTGCGTACCTCATCGGGCAGTACCCAGCGATCAACCACCATTACCTGCTGGTGGAAATCCGCATTTTGCGCCAGTTGGGCTGGCAGGTGGAAGTGGCTTCGATTTCGGCGCCGGATCGGCCGATCGCGCAGCTAGAGCCGGAAGAGCAGGCCGAGGCGGCGCGCACCTGGTGTGTCAAGCGCACGCCGAAAGGGCAGGTGCTGAAAGAAGTTCTGCTGGCCTGTGTGACGCGTCCGGCCGGGGCGCTTCGGTCCGCGGCGGCGGCCTGGCGGTTTGGGCGGACCCAGCGAGCCCGCCGGTGGTACGCGGCTCTCTACTGGGTGGAAGCCCTGTTGGTGGGCCGATGGCTGGAGCGTCAGCGGATCGCGCATGTCCACGTCAGTTTTTCCGGCACGGTCGGTTGGCTGGTGAGCCAGGCGTTTCCCGTTTCCTGGTCGCTGGGCGTATATGGCTTTGGGGAACTCTACGATCCGGCGGGAACGGCTTTGGCGGAGAAGATCGCCAGTTGCCGCTTCGTGCGGGCCATCAGCCGTCATTCGTGTAACGAACTGATGCTGGCGAGTGCCCGGAGCGATTGGGGAAAGCTGCTCTATGCCCCGTTGGGCATAGAGCCCGCGGATTTCCCGTATCGGCCCGCGCCGCACAACCAGACGCTACACCTGGTGAGTGTGGGGCGGTTGTCGCCGGAGAAGGGCCAATTCCTGTTACTGGCGGCACTGGCCGCGTTAGGGGCGGAGCGGCTATCTTTCCAGTTGCATCTGGTGGGGAGCGGGCCGGACCAGGAAGCGCTGGCGGCCGAGGCGCGGCGGCTTGGTTTGGGCGAAACAGTGATTTTCGAGGGCCGCACCCCGCAAAAGCGGTTAATGGAGATCTACGCCGAAGCTGATATATTCGTTCTAACGAGCTTGTCGGAAGGGATTCCCATTGTGCTGATGGAAGCCATGTCGATGGGGATTCCGTGTATCGCCCCTCGCATCACCGGCATCCCCGAGTTGATCGAGGATGGGCGGGATGGTCTACTGTATACACCGGCTGACGGGGACGGCTTAGCGGCCGCCTTGCGCCGGCTGATGGAAGACCGGGAGCTTCGGCTCCGCCTCGCCGCCAACGCTCATCAGAAAGCCATCACTCAATATGACCTGGAGCGGAATTCCCGCACCTATGCCGCTTTGCTGGAAAAGTGGCTGGGTGAACGGTCCGCCAGCGTGGAATAAATTTACTCAACATCATGTCTCTCGCCTCTTCTCCTTTGAAAGATCAACTTGTGCTGGTGACCGGCGCCGACGGTTTTATCGGGTCCCACCTAGTGGAATTGCTGGTGGCGGCGGGCGCCCGGGTGCGCGCCCTGGCGCAATACAACTCGTTCAATTTCTGGGGATGGCTGGAGGACATTGATTGCCTTGGCCAAGTGGAACTGGTGACCGGCGACATCCGCGACGCTCACTTCTGCCACGAGCTCACGCGCGGGGTGCACACGGTGTTCCACCTGGCGGCGCTGATCCCGATCCCGTATTCCTACAAAGCGCCGGATAGCTACGTGGACACCAACGTAAAAGGCACGCTCTACATGTGCCAGGCGGCCCTGGCCAACGGCGTGAAGCGCTTTATCCAAACATCCACCAGTGAAGTTTACGGCACGGCGCGCTACGTACCGATCGATGAAAAGCATCCGCTGAACGCGCAGTCGCCCTACAGCGCCACCAAAATCGCATCCGACGCCGTGGCGATGAGCTTCTTTTACGCCTTTCACCTGCCGGTGATCATTGCGCGGCCGTTTAACACCTTTGGCCCGCGGCAATCGGCGCGGGCGGTGATTCCGAGCATCATCACGCAATTGGCGGGCGGCAAGACGGAGATCCAACTGGGTGAATTGAATTCGACCCGCGACTTCACGTTTGTGCTCGACACGTGCCGCGGCTTTCAGACGCTGGCCGAGATGCCGGGCGGGGCCGGAGAAACGTTCCATATCGGCTCGGGCTCTGAAATCAGCGTGGGCGACCTCGTTAAGCGCATTGCGGAACTGATGGAACGGCCGGTAACCGTCCGGCAGGACCCTCAGCGCATGCGGCCCGAATCGAGCGAGGTCTTCCGCCTCTTATGCGACAACTCGAAGCTGCGCCAGGCGGCCGGGTTCACGCCGGGGCACAGCCTGGACGAAGGGTTGCGCCAGACCATCCGCTGGTTCACGCAAGAGAAGAATCTGCGGCGTTACAAAGGGGACATCTACAATGTCTAAGCCGGCGGGCCGCCGGGCGGTGATTCTCGCCGGCGGCAAGGGGAGCCGTTTGCGGCCGTACACCGTGGTACTGCCCAAACCGCTGATGCCGCTGGGAGACTATCCGATTCTCGAGGTGATCATCCGCCAGTTGACGCATGCGGGCTTCGATCACATCACGCTGGCGGTCAACCATCAAGCGGAACTGATCCGGGCCTTTTGCGGCAACGGCGAGAAATGGGGCATCCGGCTGGACTACTCGCTGGAGGACAAGCCGCTGAGCACGGTTGGCCCGTTGAAGCTGATTCCGGATCTGCCGGAAAACTTCATGCTGCTGAACGGGGATGTGCTGACGGATTTGGATTTCGCCCGTTTGTACGAGGAACACGTGGCGGCCGGGGGATTGTTTACGATCGCCTCCACACGGCGCGAGCACCTGGTGGATTACGGAGTTCTGCACACGGACGAGCGCAATCAACTTACCGGCTTTGAGGAAAAGCCGCTGTTGCACTACCTAGTGAGCATGGGTGTTTACGTGCTGAACCGGCGTGTGCTGGAGCACGTGCCGGTGGGGGAAAAGTACGGATTCGACAATCTCATGCTCGATTGTCTGGCCACCGGAAAACCCGTGCGGGTCGAGCCGTTCCAGGGTTACTGGCTGGATATCGGCCGCGTGGACGACTATATGCGGGCGATTGAGGAATTCGACAGCCACCGCTCCCGGCTGCTGCCGGAATGAGTGGGGACGTCCTCATCACGGGCGCCCAGGGCTTCGTGGGAAGGGCGCTGAGCGCCGAACTGCTGGCCCAGGGCTATACGGTGCGGAGTTGGACGCGGCAACAAGGCGACATCGCCACGGCCGAGCTTCCCGCCGGCGCCGCCCACGTGATCCACCTGGCCGCGAAAACCTATGTGCCGGAGAGCTGGACCAATCCGGCCGAGTTTTTTCGCGTGAACGTGCAGGGCACGGTTAATGTTCTCGAGCATTGCCGCCGCACGGGGGCGTCGTTGATTCTCCTGAGCTCTTACGTTTACGGCAAGCCGCAACACCTGCCCATCGACGAAGAGCATCCGCTCGCCGCTTTCAATCCTTACGGCCAATCGAAACTGCTGGCCGAGGATGCGGCCTTGAGCTATGCCCGGTTCTTTCGCGTACCGGTTACGATCATCCGTCCTTTCAACATCTACGGCCCGGGACAAGGCAGCCAGTTTCTCATCCCCACACTCGTTGAGCAGATGCTGGATCCCGCCCGCGAGCAGATTGAGGTAATGGATGCGCGTCCGCGGCGCGACTACCTCTTCCTCACGGACTTTGTCGAGCTGGTGCTGGCGGTCTTGCGGCGGCCGGAACAAGCGGGCATTTACAATGCGGGCAGCGGACGCTCCTGCAGCATCGAGGAACTCACCGGGCATCTGAACGCGATCACCGGGCAGCAGAAGCCGCTGCGATCCACGGGCCAACCACGGCCGGATGAAGTACTCGACGTGGTGGCGGGGATTGAACGGGCCCGGCGGAAGCTCGACTGGCATCCGCGAGTGACGATTGAGGAAGGCCTGCGCCGGGTGGTGGCGGGGGCCAGAGAATCGGCTTAGCGCGAAAGCCCGGCGGCTTAGTAAGTGGAACTTACTTGTGCTGCAATTCCCAGTCGTAGTGAATGCCGGGATGATTATGCGGCAAGCGGCCTTCGTCGGATGGGTCGTAAAACCGGTTCGTAAGATAGACGAGCAGGGCGGGCTTTTCCCCGATGACCTTGTAGCCGTGCGCCACGCCCGGCGGAATCAGAATCTGCCAGGGGCGGAGTTCGCCGGCGTAAATCGTATTACGGACGCCGTAGGTGGCGGAGGCGAGCCGCAGATCCACCAAAACCACCTGGAGCAGGCCCGCCACCGGCGCCCAGACGTCGGTTTGGCGGCGATGGTAATGGAAGGCCTTAATGGCGCCGGGATAGGTAAGCGCGCAGGAAACCTGGGTGGTGGCGGCGGGAAAATCGGCCACCAGTCCGTGACCGAAGCGGGAGATCTCCAGAAAGTAGCCCCGGTCGTCGGGATGCAGCGCCAAGGGCTCGATGCGCACGCCGTCAATCAAGCCGTCGGCGGAGGGCTGAGCGATCAACTTGCCGATTCCGCGTTCATGCCGGAGACCCGACCAGTCGAGGGCGAGTTCACTCACCGGCCCGCTCTCCGCAGGGCTGTCTCGGCCACAAGATTGGTGGCCCGCCGGAGGGAATCGAACGTGCCCGCGTCGGTCCACCAGCCTTCCAGGAAATCGTATGTCATGGTGCCTTCGCGAATATAGGCGTTATTTACGTCGGTGATTTCCAATTCGCCCCGATGGGAAGGTTCCAGTGACCGGCACTTAGTAAAGACGGTGGAATCGTAGAGATAGATGCCGGTTACGGCGTAGTTGGATTTGGGCTGGGCCGGCTTCTCTTCAATGCCGACGATGTGCTCACCGCGGAGTTCAGCCACGCCGAAGCGCTCGGCGTCGGGGACTTCTTTCAAAAGGACCTTGGCGCCCTTTTTCTGCCGGTGAAACGCCTCGACGGCGCCACGGATCGAGCCTTCGATGATGTTGTCGCCCAGAATGCAGCAGATGGAATCATGCTCGGCGAAGGGCTCGGCCAGCGCCAGGGCCTCGGCAATGCCGCCTTCACCCTCCTGATAGGCGTAGTTGAGATAGCGCAGGCCGAACTCCTTGCCATTGGCCAGGAGGCGCAGAAAATCGCCCGCGTTGCGGCCGCCCGTCACAATCAGGATGTCCCGGATACCCGCATCCACCAGGGTCTGGATGGGGTAATAGATCATGGGCTTATCGTAAATCGGCAACAGGTGTTTGTTGGTGATCTTGGTTAAGGGGGACAGACGGCTACCAATGCCGCCGGCCAGGACGATTCCCTTCATTGGGTGCACTCGGTGTGACGCATGTGTCGATCAGATTGGGCCCGTATTGCCCAAGGTCTCCAATTGTATCATTCACGTATCCGCCACTGGCTCAACAACGTAGGCGGCACCGGCGCCGCGGACGTCTGGCGGCGCGAACCGATGGGCTAGACTAGCACAGTGATGCTCCCGCCCCGCGCGGAACCTCGTCAAGCATCCAAAAGCCTAATGCCCCAAAAGGTCCTATTCATCCTGGGAACGCGGCCGGAGGCGGTGAAACTTTGCCCGGTGATTCTGCACATGCAGGCAAGGCCGCAGGAGTTCCGCGTCCGAACTTGTGTGACCGCCCAGCACCGGGGATTGTTGGACCAGGTCCTGACGGTGTTCGGGGTGAGACCGGACCACGATTTGAATGTGATGCAGCCCGGGCAGAAGCTGCTGGAATCGACCGGAAGGATACTGAGCGCGCTGGAGCCGGTGATGGCGGAGGAACGGCCGCACTGGGTTGTTGTGCAGGGTGACACGACGACAACGTTCTGTGGGGCGCTGGCGGGGTTTTATCACCGGGTGCCGGTGGCGCACGTTGAGGCGGGGTTGCGAACCGGCGACCTGGACCATCCCTTCCCCGAGGAAGCGAACCGGGTGTTAACGGGCCGGTTGGCCAGTTGGCATTTCGCCCCCACGGCGGGGGCCGCGGCGAATTTGCTCCGCGAGGGAGTGCGGGAAGAGCGCATCGCCATAACGGGCAACACCGGTATCGACGCCCTGTTCTGGGTGCGCGACGGATTGGCCGCCGGGCGTCTGCCTCGCACGGCGTGGCCGTGGCCCGCGGGCAGCCGGTTGATTGTGGCGACCACGCACCGGCGGGAAAATTTTGGCTCCGGCATGGAGCAGATTTGCGAGTCGCTGCGCCGGCTGGCGGAGCGGCCGGATGTCCGGATCGTGCTGCCGGTGCATCCGAATCCGCAAGTACGTCAGCCTGTGGAACAGCGGCTCGGGGGAATGGAGCGGGTCCACCTGATTGATCCCCTGGAGTACGTGTCCTTTATCGATCTGATGAATCAAGCGGAGTTTTTGTTGACGGACAGCGGAGGCGTGCAGGAAGAAGCGCCCTCGTTAGGCAAGCCCGTGCTGGTGATGCGCGATAAAACAGAGCGGCCCGAGGCGGTAGAAGCCGGCACGGCCGTGCTCGTGGGAACGGATCCGGACCGGATTCTGCGCGAAGCGTCTCGCCTGTTGGATGATCGCGCCGAGTATGCCGCCCGAACGCGGGCGCATAACCCGTACGGCGATGGGCAAGCCAGCCAGCGCATCGCCCGCATTCTGGCGAGCGGCTGCTGAGCCAGGCCGCCGTTAGAAAAGCGGCGACGGCAACGCGGCGCGCAGCGCGGTAATATCGGCGCCGAGATTCACCCCGCCGGCACCCGCGCCGGCGAAGGGCGACCCGGGCTGGAGGGCGAACCCTTCAATCTCGCGGCTCGTGAACAAGGGCCGGACAAACCGAACGCCGTCCAGTCCCTCCACAATCAGGCTTGTCGGGCCGTAGACGTTCTTGATGTACTCGTTCGGGAATTCCTGTTCAGTGCCGCGGGAAGTATTGATGATGCCGTTGTTTTGGAAAACCGCGGGGGCGAAGTAACGGTCGAGAAAGGCCACGCCCTCCTTACCACCACCGCCCATGCCGTAGACGGAGCGCTCCACAATGTTGGCCCGCATCAAGATGCCCCGGTTTTCGATGGCGTCTTCATAATTGGTAACCAGCGTATTGTTAGTCGCGAAGGCGGTATTGTGCTCAAACGTGAAATTGTAGGCGCTGTTGTAAATACCGAGGAGCCGCTGGCTGGGATAAATCAAGTTATTCCGGAAGCGCAGCCGATTCACATTAGCGGGTTGCCGCTCCGGGCGCGTGGCGCTCTGGTGGCCCTGCACCACAATGGCCCAGTTGGTATTGAGTAAGACGTTATGACGGAAGTCGACATCCTGAGTGATACAGAAGGGGCATTCTCCATCCTGATTCGTGGAGGTGATTAACAGACCGATACCGACCTGCGCCATGGGCCAGGAGTTCTCCAGCCAATTTCCCTCCAGAAGCACCCGTTGAGCGCTTTTGAGTTCGAAGAGATTTTTGACAATCCAGCGCGTCCCCTGAAAGGACGGGTGTTCAGCTTTCCAGGTGAGGGGCTTAAAGAACGTATTGCCGCGGATCTCAATATCGGAGGGCACCACGCCCGCCCAGGCGAACGAATCGGGATCAGGAGCCTGCTCGAGGGCGTCAAACGTAACGGTGTCTCCTTCCACCGATCGGATGAAGGTGTAAGAATGCTGGCCGGTTTTTCCGCCGACGGTAAACATGAGGGGCGTGTCGACGTCCAGACCGGGCGAGTCGATCAGCTGCGCGGTGGTCGTGGTGGCGCCGGGCCGGACGCGCATCCGGAACTGCAAAGCGGGATCGGCGCCGCCGAACATGATGTTTTCGCCCGACGCCTCCAGATAATTGTTCCGGATCAAAAACGGACCAGGCCCATTGACCCCGAGGATGGCCTGCGAGTCCTGCGCCAGTGAATGGAACTCGGACAAATGCGAATCGAGTACCGCCTGCCGGGAACCGTTGACGGAGACACCCCGCACACAATCGCATTGTGGGTGTCCGTGCAAGTAGACGCGATCAAGAATAAGATCGCCGGTGAGCTGGTCGTAAGTTTTTTCCGTGCCATCTCCAAACCAGACCAGGCCGAAATTCCGGCGGCTTTCCTGCGCGGCCGCGATCTCCAAACCAGCCAGCCGCCAAAGACGGGCCAGGGGAGCGGCCCGGATGGCGGGTGCGTCATTGGGGGACTCAATCCGCGGCATTTGGCCCGCCAACCCAGCAGGCCGAATGCGAGTGCCGGCGGGAAAACGGTCGAGCGTGGAGCCGCGGATGACAATCCATTGCGGGCCGGCATGAGCGGGCAGAACGAAATTACCCCGGTAGACGGCTCCGGCGGGCAGGATGATTTCATCGCCCGGCTTGGCTTGGTTGATGATCTGCTGCAAGTCATCGCCCCCGCGGGCTTCGATGCGCCGCCCGGTCAGCACGGGCCACGTCTCGGCCACCGTTTCCCGCGGCGCCTCAGGAGCCGCCACTGGAGTTTGCGCGGCTTGGTTGGTGCGGCGTACCGCCTTTTGCGAAACATGGTTGGTCTGCTTGGTTTTGGCGGCGCGGGGCGTCGTATTGACTCCCGGCGGTTGCGCTTGCAAGCAGCTGGTACAGAAAAGAGTCTGTATCAGAAGTAACAAAATGTGGCCGTGGCGTAAACGCGGCAAGAAAACCGGAGAGAGAGCAGCCATCTTTTGATTTTCTCACCGCGCGGCAGCCGTTTGTGTTTACAACTTTGTCCAAAACCGGCCCGTGTAGCGGTGCGCGCCGCATTGCACGCGCACATGGTAACTCCCTCCCGGTTGCAGCCCGGTGATCGTCGCCGTACCGGCCCGGCCCGCGCGGCTCTGCGTCCATGTACCGACAGTCGCCGGAAAGTTCTCCTGTTCGGAGGCTTCCACGACACACGGAGCGAGATCGGGCGCCGTATAGCGCACCACGGCAGATGTGGTCTCCGCTTGGATTGACTTCAGTTGCGATTCAAACCACGGGGCGCGCTCGCCGGAAACAGCCGTGGCTGTCAGGGCGCCAAGCAAGACGGGATCGGTGCCGAGATCTCCGCCATCGGGGGCGGCCTGCCGGGCTGGGTGACCCGCTTTGACTTGCCAGAGCGATGCGGCCGGATTCTCCAGCACATCGCTCAACTGAGTGGCCTCAATATGATCGGCGGGAAAGATCGGGCTCGGACCCACGGCCGCACAGGGACCTCGGCTGATGCGGCCCGGGCCGGCAACCACGTTCTTCTCAAACAGAAGTTCTCCGGCCGGATGCACGGCCGTGGTTCGAATGGCACAAGTGGAGGCCAGCCCGCCGTCGAAGATGAACCAGTATCCATAAAGCTCCGATGCCACCCAATCGGACGAGTCGAGAATGTTGCCGGTGACGCTGTTGTAACCAGTGAGCTGCGGATAGGGCGACGAGCTGGCGCTGGCGAACACGCCATGCACGTAGCCATCGAAGCGAAAGCTATTGCGCCGGAAATGCAGTTGTTCCGACTCCGCCACCGCGATGGCTCTTGAGATCTGCGGAGTGAGCCGCAGATAAGGGGCGCCGACGGCGAATTGATTGTGCTCCACCAGCACCCGGCGAGTCCGGGTTAGGCCGAGGGGAACCGAAGCGTTCAGGTTACCCATGGTAAAGCCGGTGTTCACCTCACGAATGATATTGCCGCGGATGGTGACGTCGCTGATGTCGTAGTTCTTCGTGGTATTGCCACTTTGATTCAAAAGCACACCAAACCCGTTTTGCGCCTGCTGCCAGGAGTTCTCCAGAACATTGCCGACCAGTTCCACGCCCTGACCGTCTTTCAGTTCCCAAATGTTCTTGACGGTGTAGGCGGCAACGCCGGCGGGTGCGGTCTGCCAGGAGCGATCGGGCCGGCAGGTGAACCATTGGCCCGAAACGGTGTTGCGGAAGAACGAGCCGGGCAGGCAATTTCCCGCGGGATTGCTCTCGCCGGTGTAGCGCAGCCATTCCGGCTTTTTCGTCATATGGTTGCCGTAAAAGCGGAGACCCCGTTGGGAGGCGCCCGCAATATTGATAAGTGACTGCCCGGTATCGGCGGCACCGCCGGCCAGAAAGGACATGCCGGAGCCCGCCAGATAGTTATTTGTCACGA
>JAZKJV010011848.1:0-235317 GCA_037367405.1 Ottelia alismoides | reverse complement strand
TAAAAATAATTATTTTAAAATTTATTAATTGATAATAATTATACATATCCCCATTTGCTTCCAGTGGTTCGACCCCTACACTTGTTTGTTATACACATTTATTTGTAGGGTATAAAAAACTTCATCCAAAATCTTATTCATTGTTTATTCGTTATTGTGGATTAATTGTTGATGATTAATTGAGATATGTTCCGAGTGTCGTGAGAGTAGTCGCTATAGTGATCGCCGGATCCAACTTTTCAGATACCGCAGGCCCTCCAAGATCGGGCATTAGGCAACTCCATCTTGATATCTTATATCAAATGGCAGCCTACCGGAGAGAAACACTTAGGATAAGATTTTTGCACATATTAACCATTTAATTTATTTGTCTTTTATTTCTTTTTGTAAATAAATGTTTATTTGTTCTGACAATTTCCATTTGTTGAATTCTTTAGGAGGGCCCGCTAATTGAAGAAGAATTCTTAGGAAGACAAGTGTAGCCTCTTGAGATGGAGACCAGCTTTCTTTGTTGAGTCGGTAGGAGAGAGAGCAAGAAGGAGACTAGGAGAGGGACCAGATCAGCTCACTATAGATTTATTTTATTTTTGAGAGAAAGAGAGAGATAATTTAATTATTGTAATATTACAAGGACAAGACACTTGGATACTCAAACTTAGCAAGACTATTTTACCAAGTGTTTGTTCACCAGGGGGCTTGTCGATTTTTCTCGTAGTTTTCATCATGTTCTACCTTTTATCCTCCCTATTTTTTTCACTTGTTTCTTTTTATTTCCCATATTTTGAGATTTTTACCATTCTTTTATTTGTTTTATATGAACGAGGCCTTACATTTTTAGGACTTACTTGATCAAGTAATCTAGGTCCAAATCCCTAATATATGTGTATGCCTATAGTCTCTGATACGTTTGCCCTAGATCAAATTGAAATTATGCTTCACACTAATAACCATTCTTGCTTAGGGCAATTTCACCTACTTGCATTTTTATGTAGTGTAATTTATATTTCTATGTTGCATCCCGCATTGAGAAAGTTGGGGAAGGACCGTAAGTCTTGTTACTGAGCATTCATCATTTGATACAAGGGTGAAATTTTCATACTAGTATCCACTTGCATTGCTTTTATGCTATCTCCCTATGTTTTTGCTCAATTATGTTTTAAAAAATAAAAAATCGTTAGGCAAATATTGTCCCGAAAATACTCAAAAAAGTGTAAATCCAAAAATTGAAACAAGGAGATTGTTTAATAAAATTAACCAAAAATAAAATTGATAATGGACGTCATTGTATTAGGTTCATAAAGCTCACATTATTTTCAGATACACTCCAAACAGAGTGAGACATGACCCTATAATAATAAAGCCAAAACCCCAGCCTGGATATTGCCTTGTTGTTGATTGGATTCATGAATCATTGGTGTTTCTATCATACATGGATGAGTAGGGCTTCATCTGCTTGCAGACTTAGTCTGAAGAATTGAGCTTAGGCCATCCCCTCACGGGTTGTCTATCTCATCGCACCACGTCCAAGTACCTTGCCGGGGGGAAGTATTGGTTTCACCTATTGGCTTCCTCTATTCTTTGGTTGAATCTAGACTCAATAGCAATGATTCTACTAAAAAGTACATGCTACATGTTACGAAGGAAGTGGGAAGTAGTAGATACTTTTTTGAGAGTACTCACTCTTCTATAGGGTTAGCCTCTGAAGACTTGTTATAAGATAGCTTGAAAAAAAAATAAAATTGTAAAGATAAAAATAGCTGAACTCTTACGTATTAATTGACATGAGTTAGTGAACCCTTTGAAGGTTATGAGAAGAACCTTAAGCGCACCACGGAAGTGTGAAGATCGCACCGTATGCGATCAGGAGCAACTGGTCATACTAGTTGCTCGGGACAACGGAATTTAAAAATGTGACGAAACCACATGATCAAGAACACTTGTCGGATCATTTCATCTAAACCACAAAGGGGTATTAGGTTACCTCTTGAAGCACGGCTGCAATCGAAGTCTCTAAACGAAGAGACCTCCTGTCTCAAGTCTGACGTGACGGAGGAGACGCTTGCGAGCACGTTAATGAGACATGGGCTTCTCGAAATCCATGATGATCATCCAAGAAGTGAATCTCTTGACATCGTCACATGAGATCTTTTGTATTCTTCATGAGCTAGGTGCACCAAAGGAGACGAAGATCCACGAGCAGTCGAAGCAGCAACACAACAATGTGGCGATGACGGCGATTCTCACTAGGGTACAAAGTGGACGGCCGCTAAAAGAGAGAGATGTGACATGTAGTATGAGAATGAGAGAGGGATTACTTAATTGTTGTGTCTCCTAAGAAGAGATACAGTTTCCTATTCTTTTATAGTATTTTGGGAGTCCATGGATCATTATCCATGTGAAATACAAAAGCAATGGTTGACATTAATTTGTGTTTCTATTCAGTGGCCATGATTTTGTTGTAAAAATACAACAATTAATTTAGATTGAATTATATATATATATATTAGATAATCAAAATAATTTAATTTAAACTAAATCAATTAGGATATAAGGACTATAATGGAGTCCACCCACCCTCCTAAAAAGGAGGGGCGGTCACCCTTGAGAACAAGTCAACGGGTGGCCATCCGCCATCCTTTACTTGGATGATGTTGGCTTCTAATCATTCGTATATATATACACAAAACAAATTTTGTTATAAATTGATTCACAAAAATAATTCCAAATTAATTTTGTGAATATTGCAATCATGCCACTAAATAATTATGATTCATATTCACAACCCAAAACATATTGTAAATTGTATTTCTAATGTGAAACCAATTCACTTCAACAATTTATTTGAAGATACCTTTTGCAATTATCTCTCTCTAAAATATTACGAATCACATTTACAATATATGTACAAATAATATGGATATCACTATCTACATTATTCATATCCGATAATTAATTTAATTATCTTGGATCATCATTCTCATGTATTTAAATAATATGAATCATATTCACATTATTCTTAAATAACATTTAATTATGAATATCTCAATGCTCAGATATACATTCATCAATGGAATTATTCTTAAACTCTTTTAATATTAATACACTTTCTCTGTGGATACTTGGAGATAAGGACAAGGCAATTATACGTTCCACGTATAGTGACTTGGATTGAGATCATATCTCAAAATCCATATCTCATAGACCTCCCACAAATGTTTGATTAAATCAGAGCCATAAATCTAATCTTCTCATTGCATCCAAATCACATTCAAGTCACTGTCCAACATTTGGACAAGGATTATATTACTTCTTTATTGAGAGGAGTCACTAAAATCCATACATGTTTCATCGCTCCCTCGGAATGGTAATGTCATGGTTGTACAATTGTTTATGATCACATCACCCTCGAGTATTCCTAATACTTTTACTTTCTGCATACGGGAAGATCAATAATAAACCCGGAGTTTTATATCTCATTTAGATTGTCTCCTTCAGGGTTTTATCATTAAGCTTCTTATTTGATCATTGGGAGTTGGTATTGATTATATACTTTCCAAAAGCATATATCATACCTATGTATTGATCATATACTTCCAAAAGCATATATCAAGCCTATACATTCAGTCAAGCTTCCAAAATGAGACGACCGTGCATGGAATTTGGTTCCCAATATCTCATGAGTGAGATCATGTCTTCCAGTTCAGTAATGAACTGGTACGATCCCTTTGAGAGATTGTATTACTCATATGCCCTTGTATGCACACCAACGCGTCGGTGTATAGACCTTGATTAGATTATCATCCTATCGGTCCACCAAATGTACATACTTAGATATATAGTACAACATCTGTCTCCGGTCAGAGGATGTGTGCCTATATCGTGATAGCATACGACATTGGTCTTAGTTATCTCGATCTCAGTAAGTCAACTCTTTGTCCTAACTTATCTAACACCTTCAAATTTCTATTCTTATTTACAACTTTGTACATATTTCTAAAAATAATAGAAAATATAATAAAAAATCAAAAAAATTAAATAAAATAAAATCCTCCATTCATTGTATAAAAGACATGTGTATATACTACATCTTCTATTTATTATATACCCTTATTAATTTATAAAAATAAAATAAAAATTAATTTATACTCCTAAAATAATGTTGTAAGTAAATAAAAAATGAGGGTATTTGTGTAAAAATGCAATGATAAAAATATGTGTACATAATACATGGGTATATTATACTTGTATATCATATTGTATATTGTATATATATTAATTTATTTTTCATAAAAATGATTAAAAATCATAGAAAAATTCTTTGAAAAATAATAAACATTTTTATTTAATACACTTTTAAATTTAGATTTGTTTATTATTTTTTATTTAACTATCTTTATTTTCCCTCCTTTTTTCCTCTAGCCTATCTTATCCTTTTCCTCCGTCGCATCTGGTTGGCCACTTCGTCTTCGTTGACCGAGGTCAACTAATCCCCCGACACCTTTTTCCTCTCAGATCGGGTTTGCTCCGATATTTGCTCATTTTACCTGACCTGATCCTATCACCTTCTCGTTTGATTAAAAGCCCCGACTAAGGGGTGTGGATCCCTAATCCACGCCCGACCTTCACCCTTCTAATTTGTGCCTCACTTTACAGGTTTTTCCTCTCATCTTTTCATACATGGCACACCTATAAAACCTCCGCACCCCTCCCCTTTTCGAGCACCTTCGGCTGCTCCACCATCTCCGTTGCACCGGCTTTACCTTTTTAGAGTGACAATAGAGAGAGGGAGCGGGTGTTTGGAGCATTGCACCCCCAGGTCTGGCGACGCATTGTCTCAGCTCTGCCATGAGGAGCTTCAACCTCTAATCGCATCGTTCATCGAGGCCATCACCGCCGTGGACTCCGTCCATCATCCCAGGCATCTTCCTTCACTTCTAGGTACTCTATTTAGCTTCACTTACAGCTCGATTAATCCATCCACTCACATTTTCTCATCACTCCGATGATCATATCAAACCCCCTTCACTTCCCCCTCTGACACTCGCAAGCCCTTAGAAGATCCTCATCCATTTCTGCATCACGCTCCGCAACCTTTCCCCCGATTCCAACCATCGGTTGGAGTCGAGCATCAGTTCGAATCCTTTACCCATCGAAGACATGACCCATCCATCCCTCTCCTATTTTCAATAACATATGTGTTCTAATCCTTTGTCGGAGATTCATCTCTGAGCACACAAGTTCTCCTGTAGGTTATAGCACCAAAGGACCTCACCTGGAGGTCGAAGCATCAAGGCTCAGCAGCTTCAGGATGTCATGCCTCTCCAGGACCTTCTCCTTGGTCCTGGACACTTCTCAACATCCCAACAGCTGCGGATAGACGTCAACCAACGTTTCCCCAATCAGAGTCACTCTGGACGTTGCCTAAGTCACGCGTATGGGTTGATTGAAACTCACCGACGGTGAGTTCTTTGTCAATTCATCCGGCCCGCCTTTCGATCGTTGGATCGTGACTCCAGCCAGTTATAATCGCCACCGTCCATTCTAGTGGAGCCCGAATTGTTGGATCCATCTGAGGATCTCATCTCCAACCGTCCATCGTCGAACGGGTATCCCCCAATCCGGACCGCCCATCCATAAATGGAGATCCCTCGTCTATTGGATGGCGCCTTAATAAGAGGTAAATTTCACTTAAGCCCCTCTCTATTTCTCATTTATTATCTAGTCCCATAAATATTTGTCGTAGTTTAATCTACTTTTGGTAATTTCCAAAGTTGACCTCGTAGTTTTTGATATTTGCACCTTAGTCATGTTATTTGAACTCACGTGCATCCCCACGTATTGTTTGGGTTATTTACAGTACTTAGTCTGAACTTCTATGTTGTTATGAATTAAATGATAAGTTTCTAGTATTTGTACTTATACCTCTGCGAGCCTGGTTCATGTGTTGCGTGCATGATTGCTTGGACTTTGCACTTGAGGCCATGTACTTTCCATCTGTGTTATTGTTTGGCCCCGTACTTTAGTTTAATTGCACGTAGGTCCCTTTAAACTGCATGTCTCTTATTTAGTTTAATAAATATTAAACTAATCCTAACAATTCCCTAAAAGTTACCTTCCACTCATGTTGACATGTAGTATTTAGGGTAATTTTCGTGGATTAATTCCATTGTATTTATTATTTCTGAAAATAAAAAATCCATAAAAAGTGTTCTGTCTATTTTTGAAAATACATAAGAATTCGAATATTCTTTTAAAAATTCTAAAAAAATTATATTAGTGTGTTTTTTATCTACAGTAGAAATTTTGTTTTGGAATCCCTTGTAAAAACCCTAAAAAATAAATTTAAAAAGTTAGCTTACTTGGATTTGAGACCACGTGTCGTGAGGAATCACATACAACGCTAGCAGGACCCGTTGTGACGGGCACCAAGTGACTCCCGAGATTGGACTCCAAACTCGATTCGATTAGCTAGCTATTGTTCTTCACAATCAATAGAAGTTGCTCGTCTAAGGACGATTTCCTCGTACATCATATAGTTAGTTTACTTTCAGTCTTTAAATCTATGCATGGATCGCCCTGCATTTAGAGTGTTGGAGACATATACACATTTCTATCTTTGCATGCATCATTGTGTTTGATCGCACATCGACTTTTTCGACTTCCTCCCCAGCTTTTGGACTCAAAATAACCAAGGAAATCGAAAAATTCGTTAGGTATTGTTTTTATCTTAAAAATACCTAAAAAAGAGAAAACAATAAAATTGGGACTGCTAATGCAAACTTATCCCTAAACCACACCTCACTCAAAAATATTTTTTTGGGAGAGTCACCCCCTCATTGGTTGATTTATCTGCAGTGAGAGAGTAACCCGCACACTAGGCTAGAGGCAGACTTGAATTTCCTTAAGACTACCGGTCTTGTACTAGGTTGTTCTTTATTGAGGACTTTACAGGGTAGTTGGTAATCAGTCCGAGACTTCCTTAGCAAAGCAGATAGATTAGGTAGCCGGTAAACGGTCCACAATCCATACTGGCTAGGAAAAACTAACTATGGGATTGGGCCAGTCTCTGGGGAGCATCGGGTTCCTAACAACTCACTTAATCGCTCTTTATAGATTGATGGATCACCCAAATAAAATTGACAAGATTAACAAACGATCCTTTACGGTCATCAGCTCAAGAGTTGCGTAGGTGAATTGGAGTTTGACTTCTGATCTTGTTTGCATTCTAGATCTCATCTTCATAAATCCCTACATCACAATGAGGGGAGGAGATCCCTTAGGATGCCTTTGACAGCACCACTTTCGAGCAATCCTCCTTATACATCTAGGGAGGCTTAGGAGATCCTAGACCTTCTCTCCAAACTCGAGTTTGCTACCACCTTGTTCCCCCTCTACCACCCTTCTTCCAGTCCTGAGGTGCAAACGTAGAGACCAACACAACTATTTATCCAATTGGTTGCACTTGAGTTGGGGTATTTTGCCTTTGTAGAGACCTGAGAGATGGCCGAAAGCGAGGGACGCACCAATGAGTAGCTTCAAGGTTCCACATATGTACTTGATCAGGGAGCCATCAACAACACACTCCTAGCATCCTTGAAGATCATGTAGAGACAGATTCAATACCATGGATCATTTATGGCAGAGGTGCGATGGGAGATTGCTCAGATGCGAGATGATAGAGGAGAGCTGCAGAGATGAACCGGTGGAGACATACCAGTAACTGGAGGAGGAGACGGATGACTAGAGGATCCACAGGAGCCAGCCAGACTCACATGGACGATGAGACGGTGTCACAACCCTGGTGCAACCCCCCCCCCCACATCGCTGGATCTAACTTCCGGAGATTCTGGGCGATTTTGAGCTTCATCCCCATATGATTCAGTTACTACCCAAGTTCCATGGGCTAGCCACCGAGGAGCGGCATCTGCACGTTCAGGAGTTTGGGATGATCTGCAACACAGTCCATGATAGATTTGTGGACGAGGACACCATCAAGATGATGGCCTTCCCTTTCTCCCTGGTTGACTGAGCAGCCTACTGGATGAAACATTTGGGGAGATATGTCACTACTTGGGAGCAACTTAGGACCAAGTACTTGAACAAGTACTATCCACTCGACCGAACTAATGCAGCTAGAGCTTTGATCAACAAATTCACCATGATCCTAAACGAGCAGTTCCACGAGGCTTGGGATCGATTTCGAGAGCTCATCGATTGATGTCCACATCACAAGATATCTAAGGCAACCTAGTCCAGAGTTTCTTTTGTGGGCTGACACCAGAACTGTAGGGGCTTGTTTATGCCTAATGTGGGGGGGGGTCCTATTTTGCTAAGGATGAGGACCAAGTCTAGACCATCTACAAGGAGATGACAGAAAATTACACTGTGATGTCCCATACTCGAGTTTACACACAAGGGAAGCTCCTTCCATAGGGCATGTCCTATCATAGGATAACAAGGGTCAGTGCGGGTCCTTCTACTTCGTCAGCAACAACACAAGCAGAGTTGTCCACAGTTGACATGGGGATTATCAGCAAGAAGCTGGACCGCATCGAGATTATTTAGAAGAAGCCGTGACAAGGCCTCACACAGATAGATCAGTTGGCACATACGCTTAGTGACTTCAAGATCAAGATCATGTGTCTCCAGGAGGAACAGACGTCTCCACAACCCCATCTCAGGTTACAGGCTAATCGCAGCAGCAACAACCCCACCCAGCCTTCTACCATCTACCACTCGGTTCACCACATCCAGGCAGAGCAGGTGCAACCGTTGCAACACTACTCTCAGCCACTGCCATCTTAGGTTACTAAGATGGTGGTGTATCAACAAAGTCAACCTCATTTCCAACTAGGCAACCCGTTCGGTTCTCATGGACCTGTCTATGAGAACCCAGCCCTTGATGATCTTGCATGCCTACTCTCAGGCCAGCAGGCATCCTTCCAACGGGAGATGGACGAGTTCCAGTAGGAGATGAGGGACTTAATCAAGGGAAAGTCTACCATAATCGCTCAGATTGAGCCAATTGCGAACAATCTGAAGAGGAAGTCTAATCAGTTACAATTCACAGAGACTACTACTCCTAGTGATTCCTTGGGTGATATTTCTTCCTACATATTTGATGCTAATTTTTGACATTTATGAGAGGTAGGATGCCAGCCGGCGGTGTCTCGTCCGAGCGATGATTACATGGAGATCCAGGAGCGCTAGATGAGGAGGATAGAGGTGCTGATGTCGCTAATGACGTTGATGATGGTGGAGATGACGCCACCAAAGGTGTTGATCCATCTGACGGTGCTGACGCCATCATATCTCCAGATGTGGTCGGTGCTACTGACGCCACCATTCTACCAGATGCTGAGCCAGAGCATGGTGTTGATGCTATGAAGACAGATGCCATGTGTGGTCCTGATACCACCATTTTTCAATCAGTTGTGTTGCCATATCATGTATCTGAAGATAGTTCCAGAAAAACCCAACAAAATAGAAAAATGAAAAAAGACCAAAAATATGAATAAAGGAAAGTTTCTGCATCTTCTTCGAGTCCATACGTGTTATATGATGATATTTCTATGGAATCTATTCCTTCAAAGACACATGAACCTATTCCTGCCCCTCTATCTAAGGTGGGTCCAGCCATCCCCTTCCCTCAAGCACTCCGCTTGGCGAAGGGGAATAAAAAAGAAAACCCAAAAAAGACATAGCAGCTAGAGTTCAACCAACAGATGATCGATAGATTCCAGATTCGGCTGACTCTATAGGAGGCTTTTGAGCATATCCCTCTCTTCCAAAAAGAACTTGAGAGGAAAGACCACCATCCATAGGAAGAGAAGAAACAACAACGCAGAGATCCATGTACTCACTCGTGCCACATGCTTCACCATCCAGAACCGACTGCAGCCCAAAAGGCCTGATGCAGGAGCCCCATATGTCAGATGCAATATTCAAGAGCAGCGGTTCGATCATACTCTATTAGACAACGACTCTTCCATCAACCTTCTTTCGGTAGACTTACTCGACCGATTCGAGTTTAGCCCTCTTCACAAAGCAGGACCATCCTTCAGTTTGCTGATGGATCTGTCAAGAGGCCGAAGGGGTTGTGAAGGATGTGGTCATCACAATTCAGGGCATGAAATTCCTTGTGGACTTTGTTGTACTGGACATGGTGATCCCTGGGTATGTGACAGATACCCCGTCATACTAGGACGTCCATTCTTGGCCACAATCAAGGCGATATCCGATCATGATAGCGAGAAGGTAGACTTTCGCCTTGAAGGTGAAAGTGTACAAATAGAGATAATCGACGAGATTAGAGCAAGAGATTCAACCTGGTCTGAGCAGTTGAGCGATATAGAACAGATGACAGATGCGGAGCGAGACTTCCACAAGGAGTGTGATTTTGTGATTACAAATGATGAAGCAGTTTGGTCCAACCTTGTTTCACGAGCTCTTGCTGCACCTTCAAACACTGCAGAGTTACAGATTCCAACAGATGAGAGTTTGGATAGCACACTCTTGGAAAAGGACACATTTGATGTTGATGACCGTGGACTTGAGAGGGAACCAGAGTATATTTTATGTGGCTTAGATTCAGATCCCTTAGATTCAGACATTGATTGGGATGATTTTGATGAGCTTTTACCTTGTCTGATTCGCATAGATCCGATGGCTAGGTTGGAGATTGTGCCAGCACATATTAGAAACACATCAGCATGGTCGTCTTTGCTAGATTTACATATACAGTGAGAGTTCTCCCATGTAGATTTGTTTGCTTTCACTCAGACATTTCAGAAGTTAGATTTTCCAGCTCCCAATTGCCTAGAGTTGAAGACCTTTCCACAGTCGATGAAGTACAGATTCCGTACGGGTGAGCTAGAGATGTACCCAGTCATTATCTCAACGGATTTGACTGGAGAGCAAGAATCTCGTTTGATGAGGTTCTTGAAAGAAACCACAAGGCAATTGGATGAAGCATAGCTGATCTCTTGGGGATAAGTTCAGTCTTGTGCTCCCACCATAACTATATCGAAGATGATGCCAAGCCATCGTGTGAGTTCCAGTGACGACTGGACCCGAACCTTAGAGATGTGGTCATGAAAGAGATATCAAAATGGTGGAGCATCGATTTTATCTACCCCATCTCTAACTCCAAATGGGTTAATCCATTACATGTGGTGCCCAGGAAGAAAGGCATCACTATGGTTGTGAGCGAGTATGGAGAGGAGATAGCTACCCGAGTACCCACTTCTTGGAGGGTATGTGTGGACTACATATGATTGAATCAAGCCACCAATAAGGATCATTTCTCGCTGCCATTGATTGATGAAATTATCGAGAGGCTAGTTGGGAAGAGTCACTACTGCTTTCTTGACGGGTACTCCGCTATAACAAGGTGGCCATAATGCCCGAAGGCCAGGAGAAAATGACATTCATCTATCTGTTCGGGACATATGCTTTCAGACGGATGCCCTGTGATCTATCTAATGCCCCGACTACATTCCAAAGGTGCATGTTGTCCATATTTTCAAACATGGTGGGTGATTGCTTAGAGATCTTCATGGATGATTTCTCAGTCTACGATGATGGGTTTGATGCGTGTCTTGACTGCTTAGAACATGTACTTCAATACTGTATTGAGGTCCATCTTATCTTATTTGGGGAGAAGAGTCACTTCATGGTGACTCAAGGGACGATGCTTGGTCATATCATCTCCAACAGGGGCATGGAGGTCGATCCGGCTGAGGTAGATATCATCAGAAAACTCAATCCACCGTCCAATTTGTGGCAATTGCAGTTTGTTCTAGGGCATGTCAGCTTCTACCGACGATTCATTCAGGATTTCAGTCATATTGCCCGACCTTTACTGATATGTTGACGAAAGACACCGAGTTCATTGTAGATGATAAGTATCTAGCGTCCTTCGAGACTCTCAAGGGATTAGTTGTTGATGCTCCTATCCTTCAGCCATCTAATTGGTCTCTCCCATTCAAGATCATGACGGGGTGCTTTTGATTTTACCATATGGGTTGTTCTAGGACAGAGGAGGGATGGACTGCTTTATGTTATTCACTACTCTAGCCATACTTTGGATATTGCCCAGCAGAACTACACTGCTACAGAGAAGGAGATGCTAGTCGTAGTCTTTGCTTTAGATAAGTTCAGATCTTATATTATTGGATCTAGAGTGACAACTTTCAAAGATCACACCGCCATCAGGTATCTTATGCCAGAGAAGGATGCAAAAGCAAGACTGACCAGATGGATCCTTCTACTTCAGGAGTTTGATATTGAGATTAAGGATAAGCCTGGAGTCAAGAATGTGGTGGAGTATCACCTCTCTCGATTAAGGAACCTTGAGGAATCAGAGCAGATGGCACCTGTTACAGAGACCTTACCAGATGATGTGATCCTTGCTATCGCCTTGCTTCCATGGTATGTTGCCATTGTGACTATGTTGTTGCCAAGAAAGTTCCACAAGATTGGACTAGACAACGACTTGAGACTTTCCTTGCGAAGGCCAAGTCATATCATTGGGAGGATCCCATCCTATATCATGAGGAAAGGTATAGCGTATGGCATCAGTGCATTCTGCAGGAGGAGCACCATAGTGTCCTCACATACTGCCATAAGATTGAGGCAGGAGGACACCATTCTAGGAGCAGGACAACATAGAAAGTACTCCAATTTGGCCTATAGTGGCCTACCCTCTTCAAGGATTCTGATGAATTCGCAAAGAGGAGTACTGAATGTCAGAGGATGGGCACTTGTGGACAGCGTGACATGATGTCATTGCAGCCTATTCACTTCTGTGAGGTTTTTGATGCATGAGGCATTGATTTCATGGATCCATTCCCTAAGAGTCAGGGATTTGAGTACATTCTGCTTGTTGTAGATTATGTGAGTCGTTGGGTTGAGGCCATCCCTGTCCGAATCGCAGATGCTAAGACTGTTAGCTGATTTTGAGGAAAAATATCATTTCACGGTTCAAGGTGCCTAGAGTTTTGATATCTAACGGAGGTCTCACTTTATTAACGATAAGGTAAGGGCCCCTGCTAACGAGTTCGGCATAGACCATCGAGTTGCCACTCCATATCACCCTCAGACCAATGGTCTTGCTGAAGTATCGAAAAAGGAGATCAAGACTATATTGCAGAAGGTCGTCCACCCAGACCGAAATGATTGGTCACATCTTTTGGACTCGTTCTTGTGGGCCTATCGGACTTCCTTCAAGACACCTTTGGATGTGTCTCCCTTTCGTCTCGTTTATGGCAAGCCATTCCATTTACCTGTGGAAATCAAGCATAAGTCACTATGGGCAGTCAATGAGTTATTATTGGATCCATAGAGTATAAGAGATCAGAGGAAGGTAAAGTTTGTAGCTCTGAAGGAGCTTAGAGATATGACCTTTTTGGGTAGCCTACAGTAGAAGGAGAGAGTGAAGATATGGCATGATTCTAACATCAGCCATAAACAATTTGAGCCAAACCAAAGAGTTTGATTATTCGATGCCGGGTTGAGATTATTTCCAGGGAAGTTGTAGAACAGGTGGAAGGGACCATATTTTATCCGAAAGGTGCACAACAATGGTAGCATTGATATATCCGAGATGTCATCTGATTCCATCTTTGGAGTTAACGGCCATCGCCTGAAGCCATATCTAGATCATGATCCATTGATCGTTGACGTTGTCCCTATTCATTTTGCATGCAATGTGGTCTTTGACTCACATCATTTGCATCTCTTGCCTGATTATCACTTTTCCTCCGCACCTGTATAGATCCAGTTGTCCATATCATTCATTCTTTAGTCTAACGTCCCATCTCCATCTTTTGATTATGCTAAATCCTTAGGGTGTACTTTATTCTAAGTATCGTGGGGGTGTTTGATTTACGAGTATTCCTTAGATTCTTTTTACCTCTAATTTACTTCCTATACTTAGAGATACTTGACCCTAGGGAGGTATACCTTGTACATTCTGACCCTCAATTTTCCCTTTGTGTACAGACTTCTATACTTAGGATTACTTGATCCTAAGTATAGAAGGATCACCGACCTCTATTCATTACATTATTTTATTTTTCGTTGTAGTATAGACTTTCTTTTCACTTCTTGATATTCTGCACGAGTTATGCCTTCCTCCATTTCTCTTTGATCCCTCAGAGGACACCGTTCGAGCTAAGTATAGAGGGGTGTCGTATATATTGTATATATATTCAGCCATAACTTGTACTTTGTGTGAGTGTTTTAATAAATAAAATGTCTAAAAATCACATCTAAAAATCAATTTTTTTTAAAAAAGATCTTGCATATAAAATTCCTTCTTGCACGTACATGTTTGTAAATTGCCATTTGTAAAAAATTATTTTTGTACAAATATTTGTAAAAATGTTTTGACTATAAAATGCTTGTAAATATTTTTGTATCAAAATTATGTATATAGTACAAAATTTTTGAAAAATATTTGAAAAATAAAAATTTGCAAAAAATTGTGTGTAAATGTTTGTAAATACTTTGCAAAACTTTCCTCTCTTTCTTGCATTCAAATATTTTCAAAAATTTTACATGTTTTAAAAATTGCATCAAAAAGAGTTTTGTACATATTTGCTTGTATTGTTATGAATCGTAGTTTACATTTAAATTGGTCTGGAATTAAACTAAAAAATGGAGCTTGGTTAAAACCTCAATCCACCTAACTTCAGAGGAACCTTATAGGATTTGGGATTAAGACATTTCAGGTCCATAGTGACTTAATTCTTTGAGTCCACTAGGCTATGTTCACATGTCATCTTGAAGAGCCTAAGTAGAACACTTAGCAACGCACGCATGACTCTCAGAAATAATGGCTTTACTTGGATCAACACCGTACATATAGCTCCACACGTATGAGGTAGTGAGGAGGCAGAATCCTTTGGCTTGGGGTAGCGTACAAGGGCAGTACTTCTAGGTGGTACTCTCATCTTCCTTTAGGGAGGGATGTGCACCTCAACTTGGTTCGGCGGTGTTGAGGTCTAAAGATAGGAGTTTTGGGTTGCAATAATGCTTCAAAAGAGGGATAACCTATTAGCTCAAGAAGAAAAAGTCCATATGTATAGGTTACACATGTATATGTTGTACATATGCACATAAAAAAATGCAAAATCAAGAAAAACTCCAAAAAGTGGACACATCTCATTGAAAATAAATGCATGTCAGAGTGTATATAGTCAAATAAAGAAAAGCTTATGTATTACACATTCTCATCTCATGAAGCTTGCAGCGGGAGACTTAGTGACATTGATTTGGCTCCCAGGGATATGTATCTACACTAGCCACGATCCATTCTCTAATTTCCCCTCTTCTTGAACTGGTTGTACTTGAACTTAGAAGGGAATACCTCGCTCCTCGAAGAAAGAGCTGCTAGACTGAGGAATTAGAGTTACCTTATCGAGGGAGGTTGTCTCTTTGTAATTTCTAAGGTGGGGAGTTATATATCACTTACACAGTACAAGGAAAGATGCAAGATCATTAGAGTTTGCATATGTAGACATTCTGATCTGATTTATAGAGTCCTGACCATATATTGGTGAAACTTAAAGGTTGTTGAGTTTTAAACCTATATCTCAATAAGGTTCCGATAAACTAATAATCCAAAGGTCTGATTGAGCTCCGTACTTCGACTTAATGAAGATAAGTTTAATAATCAACCTTTATTCTTTTTTTCTTTTTCTTTTCACTTCTTTTCAAATAAGTGTTTGTTAAGGGACTAGCAAAGGTAAAGTATAGGGGGTGATGAATCCATGATTCTCACTCTTTATTCTTCTATTTTAGCTCTTTTTCTTGGCAAAGCATCATGTAAATTCTTGAAAATACTATAACTTAGGAAATTACATGCATGTGTTAAGATTGCATAATTAGCATGCTTTTTTGAAAAAAATAAAAGAATAAAGGAAAAGAAAAAAATGATGTATTTAGAATAAATACAAAGTGACCCAAACCTCAAGAGAAGGTCAAACCATGACCTGATCGCAAAATGAAATAAGTAGAGAGAGATAGGGTTCATTGTGTGATTGTGTATACTACCTATATGTGTACATACTATTTTTGTTAAAATAAAATTAATTTATTATTTTTATTCTTGTACATATTTATAGAAATAATATAAAATAGAATAAAAATAAGAAAAAAATTAAATAAAAATAAAATCTCTCTTCATTGTATAAAAGACATGTGTATATACTACATCCTCTATTTATTATATATCCTTATTAATTTATAAAAAATGAAAAAATATTTATATTAAAAAATCGTGTTGTAAATAAATAAAATATATAAATAAGGATATTTGTGTAAAATAAATGATAAAAATATTTGCACATAATATATAGGTATATTATACGTGTATATCATATTGCATATTGTATATACATCAATTGAATTTTCATAAAAAATAATTAAAAATCACATAAAAATACTTTAAAAATAATAAATATTTTTTATTTTATACACTTTTAATTTAAATTCATTTCTTATTTTTATTTAATTATCTTTATTTTTCCTCTGTTTTGTCCCCTAGTCTATTTTGTCCTTTTCCTCCACCGCATCTGATTGGCCACTTCATCTTTGTTGATTGAGGTCAATGATCCCCTCGACACCTTTTTTCTCTCAGACCGGGTTTACTCCAATCTTTTTCCATTTTCGCGACCTAATCCTATCACCTTCTCCTTTGATTAAAAGCCCCGACTAAGGGGCGTGAAGCCCTAATCCACGCCTGACCTTCACCCTTCTGATTCGCGCCTCGGTTCGCGTAGTTTTCCTCTAATCTTTTCGGACCTAGCACATTGATGAATCTCGTATTCATCATGCTAAAAGCCACTTATTAAAACCCTTGTGTTAAATAATCCAATAAAAGCACCTTTAATTCTCTATTTTTATCATGTACCATATTGTGTATAAATTACCAGTAATTTATTGTATTTAATTTCCCTTATTTTTCTATATCTATTTTATCACTCAAAAACCCTTAAAAATTAGGTAGATAACTTGTCTATAAACTACCGACCTTTAAAACCACTAAAAAATACAAAAACAACTCAAAACCACAAAATCGGTATTTTTATCCCCTTAAAAATATCCCCAAAAATACGTTTTGTACAAATGACCTCTTTTGGCTTTTTGACCAACATGAAAGTTGTAGATCACGTCGAGACGAGCAACTTTCATGTTTTGACTTTTTTCCTAATTCGGCCTCTAACTATTTCTTTTCTATTTATCTTTGTAATTATCTTTGGAATTTTTCGGATTGGGCCACGTGGCGCTCTCTGGAGCCGCCACGCGGCCCGCTTCTTCTCTGGCCACCCGTCACCATTCCAGGCCGTTGGATCTGCTCCAATCGCGTCCATCTCCGCCCTCCAAACCTGCTTCATCCCTCAGCCGCCCGATCGTCCTCTGGATCAGATCCACGCCGTTCACCAGCGCCTAATCATCAACCGTCTGATCTCCCACCCATCCAATGCCTAACAACCTGCCACATCAGCCCCTCACCGTTACCGTCCGATCGCCCCATATCGTACGCTTCCCCGTACTCCACGTCAACCATTCGTCCCTCACCGTTAGATCGCCTCCCCGAGTCAATCCCTACCGCTCATAAACACTCCCCTCTCCACCACACGATCAGATCCTAAGGATCTGATCGGGGCCTTCCGCTCGCGAACTCATCCCAACCGTTGGATCAAGAACCAACGATCCAACCACCGTCATCAACCTCAAGCCGCCCCGCTCCCAGACGTTACAAACCTCGCGCATCCCCTGCCCCCTTCCTTTTTTGGTTGTCACCCCGACCATCCCCTCGAGCTCCTAACGCTCCTCCACGTAGCCCATTCATCCGCCTCCCTCGCGCCAACACCATCAATCACTGCCTTCACTCCCACGCCATTAAAACCTCCCATCAAAACCGTTCCTCCATCACGTAACCTCCGACCTCCACCTGCTATAAAACACCTCCCCCGCCACTGGAGCCACTCGTCCACCATTTTTGGGCTCCAGCCTAGTCTCCCCCGCTCCTCCGGTGACAACGGAGAGGGCGGGGCGTCGAGGCAGCGATGGCTGGAGTTCGGTGTCGACCCGCGGCAGCTCCGCCGCGTATCGGTGGCTCTCGCCACCCTTGAGCTCTGAGGATCGCAGCTGGCCTCGCGGGCGACGACCCGAGGACCACATGTGCCTCTGCCCAAGCTGCTTTCCCCCGCCAACACCTCGCTCCGGCGAGGTTAATTTTGTTCCTTTTTCTCCGAATTTTTCCCACCTTCTACGATCATCTTCAACACCGTCCGACCACCTCTACACTTTCGCCATCCATCAAACAACCTCGCCGATCACCTTACTCCTTCTCAGAACCTTTCCACTGCCGATCCAGTGCCTCCGTCTTTCTGGCGGAGGACCCACCTGAGCCACCGCCTTCTCCACCTCCGACGGCTCCCCATCTCACTTCATGCACTTCACAAAGCACAAGTAACCGCTTCGGCTATCACTGACCAATGCAGGAACCTTCAATGGCCGGAAAAGGTGTCGGAGCTCCTTCGAGCTATTCTCTGACGGCAAGGCTCCACCGTTCTCCCCCTCCGACCAATTTCGGAGCTTCGCCGCACCTTCAGGAGTTTCGCCGACCCACCAGAAGTCTTCCCCGACCTTCAGAGTGCCTCGCGAGGCATGGCGGAGCCAAGGGCAGCTCGTCGGAGTCCCGCCTTCTCCGGTGGGCTGCGGTGGAAGATGATGATACAGTTGCCGTCCGATCGAAACGATCAGACGGCGGTGATGACGACGCGTGGCAGCCCAAGCCTCCCTCCGAACCAGCTGCTTCGGGCTACTCGAGCCTATGGCCAAGCCTCCAGCACTTGCCACGTGTGCCCGAACCTGCAGCCCGATCCGAGCCTAGCACTCACGTGCCTTGCACGTGGGGGGTTGGGTCATTTGCACGTCAGACCCCGAAAGAATTGATATTTACACTTTGGTCCCCAGGCACGTGCCTCACGTGCGTGCCTGTGTTATTTACAGAGACGCCCTCCAGGTTTTCTGAAATTACAAATATGCCCCTGCGCGCATTGGGAAAATTGCATTTAGGTCCCTCCAGGGACCTAAATGCAATACTTATCCCTTTATTTTATTGCATTTTTATTACAATTATGCCCTTGCACTGTTTCTAGCATAACTTGAGCAACGTAGGTCCAAATTGCATGATTTTAGTGTCGTTTTGATCCTTGTTTTGTCCTCTACATTCTAGCATGCTTAATTGTCTTATTTGCTCCTGTTTAATTAAAGTGAATTTTTATGTGGCAAACGGACCCTGCCCTCCTTGCCTTGCTTGAATTTGATGACCACTCTTTATTGTTGCGATTAAATTGACACTAGTTTCATTTTTATCATGCTGCTCATAATTTTTAAGGGTATAATTGTAGTATTTAATATGTGTATAATTTCTCTTGCATATTCGAACATGCATCTCTTAACTTGCATAAAAATATCTAAAAAATGCATGCATCATGGCATCGCCTTGTAAATAGCATAGTGCATAATAATTTGCTTATGGACCTGAAATTGAGATTAATTGACATTATGCCTTCATGAATCAAAATTCAATACTCATATTAGGCTACCGTATCCCTGTGTTCGACCTTGGTACACTTACCAAGTAAAAATACTCCACAACATTCAAAGATTGTGGTATTTTGACGACCGAAATTCACTTCCTATACTATAATTCCTTATTTTTAAAGAGGTGAATTTCGCGTTTATCAAATGGCGCCGTTGCCGGGGATACGGCTTTGCTTAATTTTTGGATTTTGATTTTTTTAAAATTATTTCAAAAATTTGGTCCTCATCTCATGCATCATTTCTTTGCACATTATTTGCTGATTTAATTTCTTTGAGATTCTAACTTTTCTCTTTTGTGGCAGGGCCCATGAAAATCGGGGACGCATGATCGTCATGGAGGCGCGAAGTTGGGAGCTTCCGCTGAAGAGGCCACAAAAGAAGCCGTGAAGAAATTCTAGGATTTTTATCAGTCAAATAGCATTGCATGTTGTAAAAAAAAGAAAAAAGAAAAAAAAACATTGCATCTGCATATTTATTCTCAGTCTTGCATATTGTACTCAAAAAAAATCCCCCCCCCACACACACCTACACTGCACATGCACATACTCACCCCCACCCTTACCCTGTATATTTCACCCACTCTCTCTCTCTCTATCTCTCTCTCTCTTTGTATCTATTTTTCAAGAACCCTCTCCCCCTCACCCTTGTATCATAGAAACCCCCCCCCCTAACGCAGATCTTACTTAGGCTATTTGTAGCCTAAGTATGGGGGGACCTGCCTATTCATCCCTCCCTCGTTCGGTCTTCTTGTGCTTAGGTCGAGTTCGGCCTAAGTATAGGGGGACCCTCCTCCTCAGTTTCGCTATATCACCCTGTACTTAAACCGAGCCTTGGCTTCATGGCACTTGTGCTATGAGGACATAGCAAATTTTAAGTATAGGGGGGTATACCGTATATTATTGTATATTAATTTAGCCTTAGCTCGCGTTTTTAAAACTTTTTAAAATTTTATTTTTTCGGGATGGGTTTTGGTAAACCTGTGAATTGCGTTTTGTAAAAACCTTGTAAAAAAAAGTTTTCTTAAAAATTGAGGGATTAATTTTATAAATAACCCTTTTTCAAAAAAATTGAAAATTAAAAACGTTTCTCGAGATTTGACTCTGACTACTAGGCTTAGTAGACATTTTCAGTGAGGGAACCTCGGTCTCCCTTAGCAGAGTGGGTGGTTTAAAGGACACCGCATATGGCACTGTCCTTAAGGATCACGGGTCTCGACCCGCACTTACACCCATACTGGCTGAGAGTGGATACTTTTATTTATTTGAGCCTGGGTCAGTCATTGTCTCTCCCAAAAAAAATTAAAACCCATAAAAATTTGCAAAAGATAAAAATCAAACAAAAATTCTTTAACCCATGGAGTTGGTGTATTCCTGACACATTCACACTCACGCAAGGCTTGAGTATTTTGAGGACACTGGATCTCTGGAATCTTGAGAGTCTGAGTTAACATGCCTTAGTCATTAGGGTTTTCATGACTTAAATATCCACACTCCTCTGATTTGAAAGATTTGAGTGATATATTGCACTCCATCTCTACCTTCAAGAAAATATGATCAGCACAGCCACTTCCACAACTGCATGATTGATGAGCTGAGATGAGATATCACTTGAGGAAATAGGACCATAGATTTAAGTTTAGACCCTATCTAATGGTATTCGAGGATGGGATAAAGTTAACGAAGGCTTCAGAAAACCTGAGTGTCAGCAAAATCCCTAGCCAGTATGTGAACACGATTCATATGCTATCTCTTTGATATTTACCTAAAAGTGCCAGGGTGTGATGAAACTTAAAGGAATTTGTTGATCAGTGTGCGCCAATCTCTTGGTAAAAGCAGTGGAGCTAGCCAACAAAAGAAATGAAATGTCAAAGAAAAGCTCTAAATCCAAAGTAAAATTCCAAATGAGCTTCCACCAATGGCGAGCGCTCCCAAACATTTTCAAAGTGTCCACTTGGACCAAGCGCTAATTAGGACCAGGAGTCGGGCTGACACCGAAAAAGGGCTCTGCATCGTAAATGCTACAAGTCTGGGTGTCGAAGGTATCTTAGATACTCAAAAGAGACACACCCCGGTGTATTCCCAGAAAAACAAGTGCAGACGACTCCAACTCTCTTGACGGACACATTGATCAACAAAGTAATAATATACATGTGTTGAGTAAAAGGCACTCGAGAGGCCCCTTGTTCCAATGTGAGGGTGAGAAAAATAGACACAATCCCATGTCCTTCCATCATCTGGCCGCCCATCTACACTTTCAAGTCTGACAAACTATAGAGACGGTTGACTGAAGCAAGAATAGACTTATTCCCTAGAATTGAGGATTAGGTCTAGAGGAGAGTCTTTGGAACTGGAACTTTAAGTGATGCATCGACTCGGCTCTCATGAAATGCAGTACACTAAATGTCATATCCTTATATTTTATGTACAAAAGAGAGTCTGATAATCAGAGAAGTTGGTTTCCTTCTGACTAAGGCTTGCATAAACCTGGAATTTTAGGATCACTTAGGTCAAGGGTCTTCGAAAGATCAAGCCCTGAATTTTTCACACGCACTGTCAGCAATTAATCCAACTCTTTCATTCTTTAGATGCTCGAGGACGAACATGGTTTAAGTATAGGGGTATGATGAATCTCGTATTCATCATGCTAAAAGCCACTTATTAAAACCCATGTGTTAAATAATCCAATAAAAGCACCTTTAATTCTCTATTTTTATCATGTACCATATTGTGTATAAATTACCTGTAATCTATTGTATTTAATTTCCCTTATTTTTCTGTATCTATTTTATCACTCAAAACCCCATAAAATTAGGTAGATAACTTGTCTATAAACTACTGACCTTTAAAACCACTAAAAAAATACAAAAACAACTCAAAACCACAAAATCGGTATTTTTATCCCCTTAAAAATATCCCCAAAAATACGTTTTGTACAAATGACCTCTTTTGGCTTTTTAACCAACATGAAAGTTGTAGATCACGTCGAGACGAGCAACTTTCATGTTTTGACTTTTTCCTAATTCGGCCTCTAACTATTTCTTTTCTATTTATCTTTGTAATTATCTTTGGAATTTTTCTGATTGGGCCACGTGGCGCTCTCTGGACTTCTTCTCTGGCCACCCGTCACCATTCCAGGCCGTTGGATCTGCTCCAATCGCGTCCATCTCCGCCCTCCAAACCCGCTTCATCCCTCAGCCGCCCGATCGTCCTCTGGATCAGATCCACGCCGTTCACCAGCGCCTAATCATCAACCGTCTGATCTCCCACCCATCCAATGCCTAACAACCTGCCACGACAGCCCCTCACCGTTACCGTCCGATCGCCCCATATCGTACGCTTCCCCGTACTCCACGTCAACCATTCGTCCCTCACTGTTAGATCGCCTCCCCGAGTCAATCCCTACCGCTCATAAACACCCCCACTCTCCACCACACGATCAGATCCTAAAGATCTGATCGGGGCCTTCCGCTCGCGAACTCATCCCAACCGTTGGATCAAGATCCAACGATCCAACCACCGTCGTCAACCTCAAGCCGCCCCGCTCCCAGACGTTACAAACCTCGCGCATCCCCCGCCCCCTTCCTTTTTTGGCCGTCACCCCGACCATCCCCTCGAGCTCCTAACGCTCCTCCACGTAGCCCATTCATCCGCCTCCCTCGCGCCACCACCATCAATCACTGCCTTCACTCCCACGCCATTAAAACCTCCCATCAAAACCGTTCCTCCATCACGTAACCTCCGACCTCCACCTGCTATAAAACACCTCCCCCGCCACTGGAGCCACTCGTCCACCATTTTTGGGCTCCAGCCTAGTCTCCCCCGCTCCTCCGGTGACAGCGGAGAGGGCGGGGCGTCGAGGCAGCGATGGCTGGAGTTCGGTGTCGACCCGCGGCAGCTCTGCCGCGTATCGGTGGCTCTCGCCACCCCTGAGCTCCGAGGACCGCAGCTGGCCTCGCGGGCGACGACCCGAGGACCACCTGTGCCTCTGCCCAAGCTGCTTTCCCCCGCCAACACCTCGCTCCGGCGAGGTTAATTTTGTTCCTTTTTCTCCGAATTTTTCCCACCTTCTACGATCATCTTCAACACCGTCCGACCACCTCTACACTTTCGCCATCCATCAAACAACCTCGCCGATCACCTTACTCCTCCTCAGAACCTCTCCACTGCCGATCCAGTGCCTCCGTCTTTCTGGCGGAGGACCCACCTGAGCCACCGCCTTCTCCACCTCCGACGGCTCCCCATCTCACTTCATGCACTTCACAGGCACAAGTAACCGCTTCGTCTATCACTGACCAATGCAGGAACCTTCAATGGCCGGAAAAGGTGTCGGAGCTCCTTCGAGCTATTCTCTGACGGCGAGGCTCCACCGTTCTCCCCCTCCGACCAATTTCGGAGCTTCGCCGCACCTTCAGGAGTTTCGCCTACCCACCAGAAGTCTTCCCCGACCTTCAGAGTGCCTTGCGAGGCATGGCGGAGCCAAGGGCAGCTCGCCGGAGTCCCGCCTTCTCCGCTGGGCTGCGGTGGAAGATGATGATACAGTTGCCGTCCGATCGAAACGATCGGACGGCGGCGATGATGACGCGTGGCAGCCCAAGCCTCCCTCCGATCCAGTTGCTTCGGGCTACTCGAGCCTATGGCCAAGCCTCCAGCACTTGCCACGTGTGCCCGAACCTGCAGCCCGATCCGAGCCTAGCACTCACATGCCTTGCACGTGGGGGGTTGGGTCATTTACACGTCAGACCCCGAAAGAATTGATATTTACACTTTGGTCCCCAGGCACGTGCCTCACGTGCGTGCCTGGGTTATTTACAGAGACGCCCTCCAGGTTTTCTGAAATTACAAATATGCCCCTGCGCGCATTGGGAAAATTACAACTGGGCCCAGGCGGTTTTCTTTATTTGCATTTAGGTCCCTCCAGGGACCTAAATGCAATACTTATCCCTTTATTTTATTGCATTTTTATTACAATTATGCCCTTGCACTGTTTCTAGCATAACTTGAGCATCGTAGGTCCAAATTGCATGATTTTAGTGTCGTTTTGATCCTTGTTTTGTCCTCTACATTCTAGCATGCTTAATTGTCTTATTTGCTCCTGTTTAATTAAAGTGAATTTTTATGTGGCAAACGGACCCTGCCCTCCTTGCCTTGCTTGAATTTGATGACCACTCTTTATTGTTGCGATTAAATTGACACTAGTTTCATTTTTATCATGCTGCTCATAATTTTTAAGGGTATAATTGTAGTATTTAATCTGTGTATAATTTCTCTTGCATATTCGCACATGCATCTCTTAACTTGCATAAAAATATCTAAAAAATGCATGCATCATGGCATCGCCTTGTAAATAGCATAGTGCATAATAATTTGCTTATGGACCTGAAATTGAGATTAATTGACATTATGCCTTCATGAATCAAAATTCAATACTCATATTAGGCTACCGTATCCCTGTGTTCGACCTTGGTACACTTACCAAGTAAAAATACTCCACAACATTCAAAGATTGTGGTATTTTGACGACCGAAATTCACTTCCTATACTACAATTCCTTATTTTTTAAGAGGTGAATTTCGCGTTCATCAAATGGCGTCGTTGCCGGGGATACGGCTTTGCTTAATTTTTAGATTTTGATTTTTAAAATTATTTCAAAAATTTGGTCCTCATCTCATGCATCATTTCTTTGCACATTATTTGATGATTTAATTTCTTTGAGATTCTAACTTTTCTCTTTTGTGGCAGGGCCCATGAAAATCAGGGACGCCTGATCGTCATGGAGGCGCGAAGTTGGGAGCTTCCGCTGAAGAGGCCACAAAAGAAGCCGTGAAGAAATTCTAGTATTTTTATCAGTCAAATAGCATTGCATGTTGTAAAAAAAAGAAAAAAGAAAAAAAACATTGCATCTGCATATTTATTTTCAGTCTTGCATATTGTACTCAAAAAAAATCCCCCCCCCCACACCTACACTGCACATGCACATACTCACCCCCACCCTTACCCTGTATATTTCACTCACTCACTCTCTCTCTCTATCTCTCTCTCTCTCTGTGTATCTATTTTTCAAGAACCCTCTCCCCCTCACCCTTGTATCATAGAAACCCCCCCCCTAACGCAGATCTTACTTAGGCTATTTGTAGCCTAAGTATGGGGGGACCTGCCTATTCATCCCTCCCTCGTTCGGTCTTCTTGTGCTTAGGCCGAGTTTGGCCTAAGTATAGGGGGACCCTCCTCCTCAGTTCCGCTATATCACCCTGTACTTAAACCGAGCCTTGGCTTCATGGCACTTGTGCTATGAGGACATAGCAAATTTTAAGTATAGGGGGGTATACCGTATATTATTGTATATTACTTTAGCCTTAGCTCGCGTTTTTAAAACTTTTTAAAATTTTATTTTTTCGGGATGGGTTTTGGTAAACCTGTGAACTGAGTTTTGTAAAAACCTTGTAAAAAAGTTTTCTTAAAAATTGAGGGATTAATCTTTATAAATAACCCTTTTTCAAAAAAATTGAAAATTAAAAACGTTTCTCGAGATTTGACTCTGACTACTATGCTTAGTAGACATTTTCAGTGAGGGAACCTCGGTCTCCCTTAGCAGAGTGGGTGGTTTAAAGGACACCGCATATGGCACTGTCCTTAAGGATCACGGGTCTCGACCCGCACTTACACCCATACTGGCTGAGAGTGGATACTCTTATTTATTTGAGCCTGGGTCAGTCATTGTCTCTCCCAAAAAAAATTAAAACCCATAAAAATTTGCAAAAGATAAAAATCAAACAAAAATTCTTTAACCCATGGAGTTGGTGTATTCCTGACACATTCACACTCACGCAAGGCTTGAGTATTTTGAGGACACTGGATCTCTGGAATCTTGAGAGTCTGAGTTAACATGCCTTAGTCATTAGGGTTTTCATGACTTAAATATCCACACTCCTCTGATTTGAAAGATTTGAGTGCTATATTGCACTCCATCTCTACCTTCAAGAAAATATGATCAGCACAGCCACTTCCACAACTGCATGATTGATGAGCTGAGATGAGATATCACTTGAGGAAATAGGACCATAGATTTAAGTTTAGACCCGATCTAATGATATTCGAGGATGGGATAAAGTTAATGAAGGCTTCAGAAAACCTGAGTGTCAGCAAAATCCCTAGCCAGTATGTGAACAAGATTCATATGCTATCTCTTTGATATTTACCTAAAAGTGCCAGGGTGTGATGAAACTTAAAGGAATTTGTTGATCAGTGTGCGCCAATCTCTTGGTAAAAGCAGTGGAGCTAGCCAACAAAAGAAATGAAATGTCAAAGAAAAGCTCTAAATCCAAAGTAAAATTCCAAATGAGCTTCCACCAATGGCGAGCGCTCCCAAACATTTTTAAAGTGTCCACTTGGACCAAGCGCTAATTAGGACCAGGAGTCGGGCTGACACCGAAAAAGGGCTCTGCATCGTAAATGCTACAAGTCTGGGTGTCGAAGGTATCTTAGATACTCAAAAGAGACACACCCCGGTGTATTCCCAGAAAAACAAGTGCAGACGACTCCAACTCTCTTGACGGACACATTGATCAACAAAGTAATAATATATATGTGTTGAGTAAAAGGCACTCGAGAGGCCCCTTGTTCCAATGTGAGGGTGAGAAAAATAGACACAATCCCATGTCCTTCCATCATCTGGTCGTCCATCTACACTTTAGGGTCTGACAAACTATAGAGACGGTTGTCTGAAGCAAGAATAGACTTATTCCCTAGAATTGAGGATTAGGTCTAGAGGAGAGTCTTTGGAACTGGAACTTTAAGTGATGCATCGACTCGGCTCTCATGAAATGCAGTACACTAAATGTCATATCCTTATATTATATGTACAAAAGAGAGTCTGATAATCAGAGAAGTTGGATTCCTTCTGACTAAGGCTTGGATAAACCTGGAATTTTAGGACCACTTAGGTCAAGGGTCTTTGAAAGATCAAGCCTTGAATTTTTCACACGCACTGTCAGGAATTAATCCAACTCTTTCATTCTTTAGATGCTCGAGGACGAGCATGGTTTAAGTATAGGGGTATGATGAATCTCGTATTCATCATGCTAAAAGCCACTTATTAAAACCCCATGTGTTAAATAATCCAATAAAAGCACCTTTAATTCTCTATTTTTATCATGTACCATATTGTGTATAAATTACCTGTAATTTATTGTATTTAATTTCCCTTATTTTTCTGTATCTATTTTATCACTCAAAAACCCATAAAATTAGGTAGATAACTTGTCTATAAACTACAGACCTTTAAAACCACTAAAAAATACAAAAACAACTCAAAACCACAAAATTGGTATTTTTATCCCCTTAAAAATATCCCCAAAAATACGTTTTGTACAAATGACCTCTTTTGGCTTTTTGACCAACATGAAGGTTGTAGATCACGTCGAGACGAGCAACTTTCATGTTTTGACTTTTTCCTAATTCGGCCTCTAACTATTTCTTTTCTATTTATCTTTGTAATTATCTTTGGAATTTTTCTGATTGGGCCACGTGGCGCTCTCTGAAGCCGCCACGCGGCCCGCTTCTTCTCTGGCCACCCGTCACCATTCCAAGTCGTTGGATCTGCTCCAATCGCGTCCATCTCCGCCCTCCAAACCCGCTTCATCCCTCAGCCGCCCGATCGTCCTCTGGATCAGATCCACGCCGTTCACCAGCGCCTAATCATCAACCGTCTGATCTCCCACCCATCCAATGCCTAACAACCTGCCACGTTAGCCCCTCACCGTTACCGTCCGATCGCCCCATATCGTACGCTTCCCCGTACTCCACGTCAACCATTCGTCCCTCACCGTTAGATCGCCTCCCCGAGTCAATCCATACCGCTCATAAACACCCCCCTCTCCACCACACGATCAGATCCTAAGGATCTGATCGGGGCCTTCCGCTCGCGAACTCATCCCAACCGTTGGATCAAGATCCAACGATCCAACCACCATCGTCAACCTCAAGCCGTCCCGCTCCCAGACGTTACAAACCTCGCGCATCCCATGCCCCCTTCCTTTTTTGGCCATCACCCAGACCATCCCCTCGAGCTCCTAACGCTCCTCCACGTAGCCCATTCATCCGCCTCCCTCGCGCCACCACCATCAATCACTGCCTTCACTCCCACGCCATTAAAACCTCCCATCAAAACCGTTCCTCCATCACGTAACCTCCGACCTCCACCTGCTATAAAACACCTCCCCCGCCACTGGAGCCACTCGTCCACCATTTTTGGGCTCCAGCCTAGTCTCCCCCGCTCCTCCGGTGACAGCGGAGAGGGCGGGGCGTCGAGGCAGCGATGGCTGGAGTTCGGTGTCGACCCGCGGCTGCTCTGCCGCGTATCGGTGGCTCTCGCCACCCCTGAGCTCCGAGGACCGCAGCTGGCCTCGCGGGCGATGACCCGAGGACCACCTGTGCCTCTGCCCAAGCTGCTTTCCCCCACCAACACCTCGCTCCGGCGAGGTTAATTTTGTTCCTTTTTCTCCGAATTTTTCCCACCTTCTACGATCATCTTCAACACCGTCCGACCACCTCTACACTTTCGCCATCCATCAAACAACCTCGCCGATCACCTTACTCCTCCTCAGAACCTCTCCACTGCCGATCCAGTGCCTCCGTCTTTCTGGCGGAGGACCCACCTGAGCCACCGCCTTCTCCACCTCCGACGGCTCCCCATCTCACTTCATGCACTTCACAGAGCACAAGTAACCGCTTCGGCTATCACTGACCAATGCAGGAACCTTCAATGGCCGGAAAAGGTGTCGGAGCTCCTTCGAGCTATTCTCTGACGGCGAGGCTCCACCGTTCTCCCCCTCCGGCCAATTTCGGAGCTTCGCCGCACCTTCAGGAGTTTCGCCTACCCACCAGAAGTCTTCCCCGACCTTCAGAGTGCCTCGCGAGGCATGGCGGAGCCAAGGGCAGCTCGCCGGAGTCCCGCCTTCTCCGGTGGGCTGCGGTGGAAGATGATGATACAGTTGACGTCCGATCGAAACGATCGGACGGCGGTGATGACGACGCGTGGCAGCCCAAGCCTCCCTCCGATCCAGTTGCTTCGGGCTACTCGAGCCTATGGCCAAGCCTCCAGCACTTTCCACGTGTGCCCGAACCTGCAGCCCGATCCGAGCCTAGCACTCACGTGCCTTGCACGTGGGGGGTTGGGTCATTTGCACGTCAGACCCCGAAAGAATTGATATTTACACTTTGGTCCCCAGGCATGTGCCTCACGTGCGTGCCTGGGTTATTTACAGAGACGCCCTCCAGGTTTTCTGAAATTACAAATATGCCCCTGCACGCATTGGGAAAATTACAACTGGGCCCAGGCGGTTTTCTTTATTTGCATTTAGGTCCCTCCAGGGACCTAAATGCAATACTTATCCCTTTATTTTATTGCATTTTTATTACAATTATGCCCTTGCACTGTTTCTAGCATAACTTGAGCATCGTAGGTCCAAATTGCATGATTTTAGTGTCGTTTTGATCCTTGTTTTGTCCTCTACATTCTAGCATGCTTAATTGTCTTATTTGCTCCTGTTTAATTAAAGTGAATTTTTATGTAGCAAACGGACCCTGCCTTCCTTGCCTTGCTTGAATTTGATGACCACTCTTTATTGTTGCGATTAAATTGACACTAGTTTCATTTTTATCATGCTGCTCATAATTTTTAAGGGTATAATTGTAGTATTTAATCTGTGTATAATTTCTCTTGCATATTCGCACATGCATCTCTTAACTTGCATAAAAATATCTAAAAAATGCATGCATCATGGCATCGCCTTGTAAATAGCATAGTGCATAATAATTTGCTTATGGACCTGAAATTGAGATTAATTGACATTATGCCTTCATGAATCAAAATTCAATACTCATATTAGGCTACCGTATCCCTGTGTTCGACCTTGGTACACTTACCAAGTAAAAATACTCCACAACATTCAAAGATTGTGGTATTTTGACGACCGAAATTCACTTCCTGTACTACAATTCCTTATTTTTAAAGAGGTGAATTTCGCGTTCATCAAATCTATAAAACCTCTGCACCCCCTCCCCTTTTCGAGCACCTTCAGCTACTCCACCACCTCCGTTGCACCATTTTTACCTTTACAGAGTGATAGTAGCGAGAGTGAGCGGGTGCGGGTGTCTTTTGGAGCATTGCACCCCCAGGTCTAGTGATGTATCGTCTTAGCTCTGTTGTGAGGAGCTTCAGACTCTGGTCGTGCTGCCCATTGAGGCCATCACCTCCGTCGACTTCATCCATCAGGACATGCATCTTCCTTCACTCCTATGTACTCTATTTAGCTTCATTTCTAGCTCGATTAATCCATTCGCTCGCATTTCCTTCTTACTCTGATGATCATATCAAACCCCTGTTCATTGCCTCGCTGTGACAATCACACGCTCTCAGACGAACCTCATCCATTTCTGTGTCACGCTCAGCAACCTTTCCCTCGATTCCAACCATCGGGTTGGAGTCGAGCATTAGGTCGAATCCTCTACTCATCGGAGAACTGACCCATACATCCCTCCCCTGTTTTTGATAACATCTGTGTCCTAATCCTTCACCAGAGCTTCATCTCCGAGCACACGAGTTTTCCTACATGTTAGAGCACCAAAGGACCTCACCTGGAGGTCGAAGCATCAATGCTCAACAACTCCAGGGCGTTATGCCTCTCCAGGACCTTCTCCTTGATCATGGACCTTCTGAACATCCCAACAATTGCAAAAAGACATTAGCAATGTTTCCCCCATCAGAGCAGCTCCGAAAGTCACTTATGTCGCACATATTGGCCAATTGAAACTTGACGGTGGTGAATTCTTCGTCGATTCATCCAGGCGGCCTTCTGACCGTGGGATCGAGACTCCTGCCAGTTCTAATTGCCACCGTCCATTCTCGTGGAGCCCGAATCGTTGGATCCATCTAAGGATCTCATCTAGAGCTGTCCGTCGTCGAAGGGGTTTCCCCCAATCCGGACTGTCCATCCATGAGTGGACATCCCTAATCCATTGGATAATTCCTTAATAAGGGGTAAATTTCACTTAGGCCCCTCTCTATTTTGCATTTATTATCTCATCCTATAAATATTTGTCGTAGTTTTATTTACTTTGGGAAATTTGCATAGTGGACCTCGTAGTTTTTGATATTTGCATCTTAGTTCTATTTATTTGAACTCACGTACATCCCCACGTGTTGTTTGGATTATTCACAGTACTTAGTCTGAACTTCTATGTTGTTATGAATTGAATGATAAGTTTCTAGAATTTCCACTTATACCCCTGCGAGCCCGGTTCACGTGTTGTGCGCATGATTGCTTGGACTTTTTACACTTGAGGCCCTGTACTTTCCATATGTATTGTTATTTGGCCATGTACTTTAATTTAATTGCATGTAGGTCCCTATAAACTGTATGTCTCTTATTTAGTTTAATAAATATCAAATTAATAATAAAAAGTTCCTAAAAATTACCTTCGACTCATATTGACATGTAGTATTTAGGGTAATTTTTGTGGATTAATTTCATCGCATTTATTATTTTTGAAAAATCAAAAACTCATAAAAAGTATTCTACCTATTTTTGAAAATCCAAAAAAAATAAAAAATTGTTTTAAAAATTCAGAAAAAATTCTGTTAGTGTATTTTTGTGTGTTTTGTCTACAATAGCAATTTTGTTTGAAAATACATTATAAAAAACCTAAAATGACAAAAAGACCTAAAAATTTACAAAAATCATGTAAAATTCAAGAAAAATAAAAAAAATCATTTTTGTTTAGGTTTGTAGGTTATTATATTAATTTTGTCATAAAATTTCTCCTCGGGATTTTAGGGCATTTTAATTATATTCAATTTATAATTTTATCCCATGTGTACACAGTTTTCATTTTTAGTGACTATTTGATTATTGTAAAATTATAAAACATTTGCAAAAATCCAGAAAATTACCAAAAACATTTAAAACATTAAAAAACCAAAAAAATATCTTAATTTTTTGAGCATTTTTAGCTTAAAGAAAAATCCAGAAAATTTGTGTGTTGCATGCCTTTCTTATTTCTTGACTTATACAAAATTAACGAAAAAATTTGCAAAATTGAAAATCAATTAAAATTTATGTTTTATTTCTAAGATTTGTCTACTTCATAGGTTTACTCATCCTCCTTGTGTTCAACCTTGATTACCATACCATGTAAAATAAATAGAGAAACCGCTTACATTGCGCTTGATTGTTTGATTTCTTCTGAGGGGTTTTATTTTCTATCTGACTCATCGATTGGGGTCGCAACGACCTTGTTATTTCTTGATACCCTAGTTGGCGGGTCATTCAACACATGCTTAATACATTGGAGCTCTTATGTTAAACTCAAAAGATTTCAAAATAAGAGCATTTCAACATTTATATATGTTTAATTTAATTAATACAATATTAATATTATGATGCTTCGTGAATGACTTAAGTATAGATAGTAGAATGATAACACTCATCGTATCTACATCCATCTTTACTCTTAAAGATTTTGGTTTGGGGATGTACTCAAACATTCATCTTTTATAGAGCCACCATTTTGTATAATGTAATGAACCATGCCATTCATGATTAAATGTTGAGAGCACATATGTTTTTGTCTAAACATATTCTTTGATTTTATTAGGATTTTCAATAATTACGATCATCATCGACATGAAACTTCCAAAGCACATTCGATGCAAGATCAAGACTATCGATGCACACAACCCCTATGTTGTTGTTCTATTGTCTATTTAATTATAATTACTCATCATTATGAGGAAACTTGCACATTGTAACCACAAACATTATGTGTTCAATTGCAAGTACAATATCTTGATCGTCGATACAACATCTTCTTTGATTTTATAGGATTTTCGTTAATTACGATCATCATCAACATGATACTTCCAGAGAACATTCGTTGAGAGATCAAGACTATAGAGGCACACAACCCCTATGTTGTTTTCCAATTGTCTATTTAATTATCATTCCTCATCATTATAAGAAACTTGCACATTGTAACCACATACTTCATGTATTTCATTGCAAGTACAATATCTTGATCATGGATCCAATCCATGATATTCTATTGTTATTAATGAATATAATTTTGAGTGGGTTTGATTTCGGTTATTTGAAATAATAAGTATTTGCATAAATACATATTTTATTTTGGTTAAGGATTTATATCAAAGTTGTCTTACCATGTTCACTCTGAAAGTTCATTCCCTTATTCACTTTCAATGTAAGAGATATACTTACTATCATATCTCAAGCAAGATCTGGGATCTCCTTTATTATCTTTGTTACATCCCAATAATATGAAAACCTGTAAAATGGATAAAAAGAAGTGGGAACTCATTCAACCTTGCATGTCCAACATGCATTTCCCAATTCGATCAACATCCGATCCCACCACCCCTGAGGTAATATTGACTCATCGTTAAGTTAACCGATCGCAACAGAATTAAAACTCGCCACAAAGGGATATTAGGGTTATCTCTTGATGAATGGTTATCATTGAAGGCCCTAAACAAAACCTCCTATCTCAAGTCTGACCCGATAGAGAAGACGCTTGCGAACGCATTAATGAGAGTTGGTCTTCTCGCAATTCTAGATGATTATCCAAGTGATGAATTCGTCACATGAGATCTGATGCATTCTTCACGAGCGAGGCACACAAAAGGAGATGGGGATCCACGAGCAGTCCAAGCGACGACACGACGACATGGTGATGACAACGACTCTAGGGCATAAGGTGGATGACCACTAAGAGAGAGAGAGAGAGAGAGAGAGATGAGGAGTGTAGTATGAGAATGAGAGAGAGATTACTAAATTTTTGTATCTCCTAAGAGATAAGGTTGCCTCTTCTTTTATATTATTTTGGGAGTCTATGGATCACAATCCATGTGAAACATAAAATCAATGGTTGAGATTGATTTGTGTTTATATTAAATGGCCATGATTTTGTTGTAAAAATACAACAACAATTAATTTATATTAAATAAATATATATACTAAATAATCGACATAATTTATTTTGAACTAAATTAATTAGGTTAGAAGGATTAGGAAGAGGTCACCCACCCTCCAAAAAGGGGGGAGGAGGGCACCCTGGAGTACAAATTAAAGGGTTGGCGTCCACCATCCCTTAAATGGATGATGTTAGCTCCTCTAATTCTTCATATATATATATATATATACAATTAATTTTGTTGTAAATTAATTCACAAAAATAATTGTGAATTAATTTTGTGAATATTGCGATCATGTCATTGAATAATTGCGAATCATATTCACAACCCAAAATAAAATGTATATTATATTTCTGATTAATTTTCAATGTGAATCCAATTAACATCAACAATTAATCTGAAGATACTATTTACAATAAGCTCTCTTTAATATATTATAATCACATTTATAATGTATATATGTATTAATAATATGAATTGCACCATTCACATTATTCATATCCTTGGTAATTAAATGACATTTAATAATCTTGGATCACCATTCCCATGTATTTAAATAATATGAATAATGTTCACATTATTCCTAATAATTAAATCAAATTTAATTATTAATATTCAGATATACATTCATGAATGGAATTATTCTAAAATTATTTCAAGAATAATGCACTTTCTCTACAAATACTTTGAGATAAGGACACTTTAATTGTACATTCCTTGTATAGTGACTTGGATTGAGATCATATCTCAAAATATAGATCCCGGAGACCTCCCACAGATGTTTGATTAGTCAAAGCCCTAAATCTAATTTTCTCATTATTTATGGGCATTTGATATTTTGATATTTTTATGTATTTATTTTCTTGTTCCTTATTTTTCCTACTCTTTATTGAGTCATCAAAGCCTACGACCTTGGTCTCAGGGTGAGGGTAATAAACATGATTAGTCGATTTACTCAATTTTCTTTGATTGATCTGCAGAAAATTGATTGATCTGCATACATATACATGCATACATTCTGTCCACAACCTTAATTTGTATATTTTACTTTTGCATAATTTTATGTGCATTTAAAGTGATAGAAGAAGGTTACTATGCATTAGATGCAAAAATTATAGAATTAAAAGGTTAATGCCCAGAGTGGTTGAAGGTTCAACTATCGTCATCTCCAGTTGCATTGTCAATCGATTGGAGATGAGGCATTAGGGGAGAGCATAAGCTTCTCCAAAGATTACAAGATATCAACACCTACCCACACTCGACGGTTGAGATCTACCCAGAAGATCTAATCATGATCGTCATATTCCAAATGGCAGATAAATTGCAACGTTAACCACCAATACTAGTGGCTATCATGTCCTAGACCATCCGAGTGAGTATCACGTGATTCGAGCATGTGGACGTTTTGGTGTTTTTGGGTGAAATACCATGCTATTCTTTGATTTTTTGTTCAAGCTACGATGTTTAGCTGTTATTTGTATAACGATCCTCTCGAAGAACCTATTCTTGTTAGATGTTTAGTATTGTTCTCACGGATAGGGTTACTGAGATTAAATTATTCTATGAGGCTTGTGAATGAAGGTTTCACCAAAAAGAGATCAAATGAGCATGAAAAATATGTGATGGTCTATCAGACAAACCCAAGACCACCCCAACCATTCTCCAAGGAGGATGGTTAGGACATGATCCTCTACAGCAACACGATAGAGACCAAGGTTGAATCGGAGCCGTTAATCACGCTCAGGTCAAGGGTCCATACTTCATCAACCAGACTTATGGTCCTGACGCCTTTGTATTAAAGGATTCAGTAGTACGAGCCTATAAAACAAATCCTGTTCAAGTAAGGTCGTATGTAGATGTTTTGATGTTTTTGGGTGAAATACCATGCTATTCTTTGATTTTTTGTTCATGCTGCGATGTTTAGCTGTTATTTGTATAACGATCCTCTCGAAGAACCTATTCTTATAAGATGTTTAGTATTGTTCTCACGGATAGGGTTCCGGAGATCAAATTATTCTACGAGGCTTGTGAATGAAGGTTTCACCAAAAAGAGATCAAATGAGCATGAAAAATATGTGATGGTCTGTCAGGCAGACCCATGACCACCCCAACCATTCTCCAAGGAGGATGGTTAGGACACGATCCTCTACAACAACACGATAGAGACCAAGGCTGAATCGGAGCCGTTAATCACGCTCAAGCCAAGGGTTTCTTATAAGATGTTTAGTATTGTTCTCACGGATAGGGTTCCGGAGATCAAATTATTCTACGAGGCTTGTGAATGAAGGTTTCACCAAAAAGAGATCAAATGAGCATGAAAAATATGTGATGGTCTGTCAGGCAGACCCATGACCACCCCAACCATTCTCCAAGGAGGATGGTTAGGACACGATCCTCTACAACAACACGATAGAGACCAAGGCTGAATCGGAGCCGTTAATCACGCTCAAACCAAGGGTCCATACTTCATTAACCAGACTTATGGTCCTGACTCCTTTGTATTAAAGGATTCAGTAGTACGAGCTTATAGAACAGATCATGTTCAAGTAAGGTCGTGTCTGACGTCTGACCTCCCTGAATTTCGTAGATTTTCTTTAGTTACTGAATAGACGGTGTGGCACTAAGATAATAATGCCCATCCCTATTTCCACGGCCACCTGTCTCACACGGCCTTCTCGAAGTGAGATGGGATAACAAGCGAGGCGTTAGCGGAGGGAAGGGGATCTACGAGTTGGGTATTTTTTTTGTACCGTGAATCATGATTTCATGGAGAAGGAATGGTGGTAATATTTATTTCACGCATCAAAATTGGAGCAACGCCGCCCTCTGCTTTCTTGCTTTGCACTGTGCTGTGCGCATCCTAATTCAACATCAGCATCCCTTTCTTTGCATTTGCATCAGTAATTGACGACGAGATTTTGTACGAAATCGACACCAACTATATATATATAGGAAATTTATCCAATGCGCACAGGACCCATTTGAGTTTCGGTGAGCCCCTCTTTTCAGCCCTTTGATCTTAATCCAACCATCATTGTTTTACACGTGTATTGCCTTTTTAAGGAGATATTTTCAATCCCTAAATAGTAGGAACCGTAATCATAATGGGAAGAAAACTAAATTGGAAATTATAAGGAAGTCTAAAAATAGCACGCACTTAAAGAAACATATTGTATTGCAATGACAAGGGAAGGGATTGATCTGGCGATTTACAGCGTGAGGAGATTGATCTTGTAAACTGAGACGATCGATTTGTCCAATGTAAGGTTTCGTTTTTGAAGATTAAACGTTTATTTCACGTTATTGGTAGAATTTCATCGTTTTTCGAGTTTTTGATTTCAGTTTTTAACGTGATTGATTATTTGCGATTGTATTTGAATCATGATATCTTAGAAGCAATGGTGAATGTTGATTCTTGGTTGGAATTGGATCGTCAGAATATCATATGAGAAGGAGATTTGGATCATGAAAACACTACTTCAGAAGGATCATGTTCAATTTATTTACTTTTGAATCACAAAAAATTACTTATATCACATTATGTTACCGAGTCAGATTATTAAAAAAATGATATTAAATTACTTAAGGTATTTGTCAAAGTTACTGACAATATGGCATGAATTACTTTTCTATATATTATTCTTACTGATTCATTTATTCAATAGCTACTTATGTATCTTAAGAAAATACTGCGTATTACTTGTCAGTTTGCCATTCTTACTAAATCTTTTATATTGAATTACTAATGTATTTACTTAATTTACTTATAAGATTTTTTATATTACTATCGCCAACACAATTGTTACTTTTCATGCATTCTTTTAAAAATATACTGAGTTACTAATGTATTTACATTGTTTACTGAGATGATATTTTAATTTTACTACTGCCTTCATAATTGTTACTGCTCCCTCTTTAGTTCTTACAATTTCCAACTACTAGTTTACTAATTCATTTTTATTTCAGGTATATCAGATGCCCGAATACCTCTGATGTTTTACAACTCGCAACATCATTCGTGGATGAAAAAAATAAAAAATGAAACATTGGATCATGAGAGCATCATATCAGAAGAAACGACGAGGAATGACATGCAATTGGATTTGAATCAGGAGACATATGTGTATTTTTACTAAGACACACGTGAAAGTTACTGAGACAAACGTGAAAGTTACTGAGACAAACGTAAAAGTTATTTACATATTTATTTATACCAAGTTACTGATGTCATTTGCCTATGTTACAGGCATTTTGTTAAGTGTTACTTGTCCTTCTATTATTCTTACTGAATCAATTATATTTAGAGTGTTGTCTTCAAATCAGATTCCATAAGAATGATATAAAATCAAGTAACAACAAACAAAGAAATGTAATCAGTAATACATATACAATAGTCCAGTAAATGGTTGTTGCGAGATTAGTAATACCCAAAAATGGTCAGTAATTTACATTCATTTTATTATATGGTTCAAAATTCAATAATATATACACACTGGGCAAGTAAGTAGTTGTTATGACATTAGTAAAACCATAACAACTGATCGGTAATTTTCATATGCATTATAAGTAATTTAAAAGATTATACAAGTAAATAAGAGGTGCGTCAGTAACACTGCATTTAGTAACTATAACATTAGTAACAATCATAATGAGTTCAGTAAAATGGATATATGTAATCAGTAATCATTGTATGGACATTAGTAGTTTACGTACTTAATTACTGATCTCAAAACATTAATTACTTGATAACTGAATATGTATTACTTGAGTAATATGAATGAATTACTGATTATTTCTTCGGTACGAAATTAATGATTTGCATTTATCTTTCCAAAACCGTCTTCCTTTTTTTAAGGACTCGATATAACTGGAAATATAAAAGGCTCAAACTAATTAATATCTGCTAAAATTGTTCTCCTTCGAAATAGGCAACATTCAAATGGAAATACACGTGGCGAGCCCATGTTTGGTGCTCACCACAACTCAAATGGGCCCTGTGCGCATTGGATAAGCCCTATATATATATATATATATATATATATATATATATATATATATATATAATATGCAGTTCCACTCATAAGATTATTATCTGGAAATTTAAAATGTGAGCAAGTAAATCACTGGTTTATAATATGCAATTCCACTCATAAGATTAAAGTAAAGATGATGTGATCTGGGAAGCATGTATCAAAATTTAGTTCCTAACATATACTAGATTTGATGCAACAATACTCAAATATTTGACTAAAGCTCAAAGTGCCCCTTCTTCATACACAACAGAGCAAAAAAATGAAATAAAAGAACAACGTGTTAAAATAACAGTGAGCAATAAACCTGAACAAGAACATAATACAGTACCCAAACATAAATTAAAACCCAACTCCATCGAGTGAAACAGTATATCGTCAATCTCCCGTTTCCACCATCGTGCTTCCATTGTCCTTGGCACCTTACCATAAGAAGGGTCGAGCTGTCCGAAACCCGAATAAAAGAAAGGAGTCGTTGAGCCGTTGAGGACATAAGAACGGGGGTTGAACCTCTGTAAGGGTTCTATCACATATTGCACCGCCAACCAAAAGAAAGGAAAAGTTTACGCGTACGCCGAGCCTTCGAGAGCATACTGAGAATGAGGGAGGAGCACACGGAGAAGTCGCAACCTTTTGCAGCGGCAAGCCGGAGGATGGAGGTCGAGTTGGGTGGTAGGATCCGCCGTGGGTGCTGTGAGAGAAGTGGTTGTACTGGAATGGGTAGGGTCGCATGTTCCCCTCTAGGTTGTTCCAATTTGAACCGTTGATGTATTTTAGAATCGGACGGTGTGTAGCTACTGCTCTCACCTTCTCATAATGGGCTCCTCTCATAGGATCATCCATCTCTCTCTATATATATATACATAGGAGTGATCCTATGAGAGCCAAAACCTCTGAGAGCATGAGAGCATGCATTCTTGACCACATGATCCAATCAGGAGAGAGAAGATAGAATCATGTGGTTTAGAATGCATGCTCTCATGCTCTCACATTTTTTTGCTCTCACACGATCAGTCCTCTCTCTCTCTCTCTCTCTCTCTCTATATATATATATATATATATATATGAGGTAAATGGGGCTGCCCCCAGGGAGTAGCTAACTTGGCTACTCCCACCCCTATTTTTACCTCATTTTTTTATTTTTTTGGAAAATAAAATTTTGTATATTCATCATTATATCCCTCTCACATTCTATTAAAATTTCGTCAGAAACAGAGACTCCTACGGCCTCCATCCAAACATGGTCGATTTAAAAAATCTTGCGACCGTTAAAAAAATGACGTCTGGATGGAGGGCTTACGAGTCTTTGTTTCTAACAAAATTTTAATAGAATGTGAGAGGGATATAATGATGAATATACAATTTTTATTTTCCAAAAAAATAAAAAAATGAGGTAAAAATAGGGGTGGGAGTAGCCAAGTTGGCTGCTCCCTAGGGGTAGCCCCATTTTACCCTATATATATATATATATATATATATATATATGTGTGTGTGTGGAAAGGGAAGCTACATCAGGGGCATTTTCGTCTCTTTATTAAAATTTCGTCAGAAACAGAGACTCTAAACCCTCCATCCAGACGTCATTTTTTTAACGGTCGCAGGATTTTTTAAATCGACCATGTTTGGATGGAGGCCGTAGGAGTCTCTGTTTCTGACGAAATTTTAATAGAATGTGAGAGGGATATAATTATGAATATATAAATTTTTATTTTCCAAAAAAATAAAAAAATGAGGGGAAAATAGGGGTGGGAGTAGCCAAGTTGGCTACTCCCTGGGGGCAGCCCCATTTACCTCATATATATATAATATATATAGGGTAAAATGTGCATACCCCCTAGGGGGAGCTAACTTGGCTCCCCCCGCCCTTTTTTCACAAAATTTTTTTATTTTTTTTTTGAAATCTAAAACCGTGTAAATTCATTATTAAATCCCTATATTATGTCATTCAAATTTTATGCGAAACAGAGACTCGTACGACCTCCATCTAAACGGGGTCGATTTAAAAAATCTTGTTACCGTTAAAAAATGACTATCTGGATGAAGGCCGTAGGAGTCTCTGTTTCACACAAAATTTTTATGACATAATATAGGGATATAGTGATGAATATTCACGAAAAAATTTTCAAAAAAAATAAAATTTTTTGAAGAAAATAGGACGGGGGGAGCTAAGTTAGCTCCCCCTAGGGGGCAGCCCCATTTTCCTCATATATATATATATATATATATATATATATGTATATATATAATATATACATATATATATATATGTATATATGTATGTATATTATATATATATATATGAGGTAAATGGGGCTGCCCCCAGGGAGTAGCCAACTTGGCTACTCCCACCCCTATTTTCCCCTCATTTTTTTATTGGGGGCAGCCCCATTTTACCCATATATATATATATATATATATATATATATATATATATATATATATATATATATATCAAACAAGTACCTTTCCCAAAGAAAGTCCTCTAATCAATTATGAGATGGTTGTAAATGGAACCGACGCCGACCATATTTGTTAAGCTACACACTTGTCCCTCTATCATGGCAATTGGACTTGAAATCATGTGCTAACCTTGCTACCTTTATCAAACTTGTACGTTTACACATGCACCACTTCCATTAAATTGTTTTAATGAAACCATTCATCTTGATTGTTAAGTAAAGCATTTATAAACCAACCCTTCACCATGCCTCAACCATCACACTGGGAAGCTGATGTCATTCACGGAGATATATCATCATTATGCTGGCTTTTTCAGAGAAATCAACGTCGCAAATGGTAGGAAAGAATTAAAGTAGGACCATATCATAAATAAATTTCAATAGAAGGCTTCTTCTTTTGCTTTTTCATCCTTAACCGTTAAATTAAATGGTTTGACCAGTGAATTTTAATAGAGGTAAGCAGTAGATATAAAAGTACTATACTGATCACAATGTAGGGACTAAAGTGTGATGGCAATACAGCTAAAAGAACAAGAGTGTAAAATGCCAATTCTAAATGCAACCTAAAGTGAGGAACTCATAATTAGTAGCTTGCAAAAATATGCAGCAGTACCAGCAGAACTTGTTGAAAGAGAGCAACCATTGGATCACTATCCAATAGTCGAGATACAACCACCAGTACAAGAGGTATCATAAATCTTGTCCATAGGTTTACTATTTAATGGTCATCAACCATACAGCAGCCTCTCCTGTTACACAGCAAAAGGACTTGCAAAAATTGAAACATCTGTTAGTAAGGTCACAATAACTGATAACTAAACAGATGTGAATTGTCTTTAACCTTAAGTGTGCAAGTGCATGTATCGCTCTCGTCTTTTTATTGTAGGATCACTGTGGGCATTGAGTTTCATCACCAAAATACTCGTGTCGAATGCCTAACATTTACCCCCCAAAGGTGTAGTTCCTAGTTGCCTTCTTATTGGAATCACAAGCAAAAATCTAAAAATCCTAGTGATAAAGCAAATTAAATTATAATCAGTTTAGGTAAAAACCATGCAGATGAAAATTCCATGAAGAACAGAGTTGTCATCACTTTACTGAGTACTGTTACAAATCACCCTTACAAGAAACGTTACAAGCAACTGTAGGAATAAGTTTTATTAGGTGTATGGACTCTAGATTATAGCATCTCTACTTCTTACGAGTCAAAGCAGCAGCTATTCCTCCAATTACAAGTCCCGTGGCAGCTGCGGCAATTCCTATCCCAATAGCACCATCTATAAACAAGAAAGAAGTTGATTTAACCAGAGTTTCCAAGATCAAAGTCGCTAACCGAATAATAACTTCCATTTCCATATGTTATTGCTAACCTTTTGTTATTTTATTTTCCACCACCTTCTTTAATGTGAGGGCTTGCCTCCAATCTGGCTGAGACTGCAAGACAAGTTGCATATGTTACAAATGGAGATTCAAATTTCGGATTTAAATCAGAAAATTCCAGCCAAATGCAATTATGAGGAAAAATAAAGAAAGCCAGAAGCAAAGTTACTGAAACAAGTGCAGTTATTAATCATAATATGCCACGATTAGGTCATCTCATAGTTTTCATATATGAAAGTGTCACTCTCCCAATCCAATATAAATGTTCTGCTTTTTACCACATAGAAAAATTAACTTTCTTGTAACCCTGAGAGCTACCTAGGATTCCCCCATCAACTTCCCGTCTTCCACCTTATATCTATCTTTTGTTCGTCAACTAGAGAAGCATAACCTCCCGAGAACCATAAAAAAAACAAAGCCAAGCATTGTTCCACATTAACAGGGATTTTATCTATTTTATTCTTGTTTCATATTAAATGTGCCTTCTAAAACTAATCCATGATCAAGTATCCAATGGACGTTCTCCAACTTTTTGGAGCCCATAAGTAAGGTTTCATCATCCAACCTCCTCGCATGCTCAAACATCACTTGGCCTTCTAAATGTTTCCAATAGACACCTAAATCATTCTATATAGATTTCACTGAAGTTCCCTTCTATCCACATCCACTTCTTGATTACGTACCTGCATATTTTGTATGAGCATCCATTTCGACTAGCTAATTAAGGTTGTTGAATCACCAAGTATATATAATCGGCTCAAAGTATGACCTGAAGTGGTATGCGACTCTTACCAAAGAAGACGGGAGAGGGATAGATAGTTAGGAGAGAGAGCTTCCAATGCGAGACTTTGATCAGCGAATTCATATTGTTCCCCTCCCCATGAGAAGTTTATATAGAGGTAGTCAACAGCCCTGCGTCGTCTGCCCTCCTTCCAAAACTAAAAGATTCGATTTCCTTTGAAACCCGATCCTCATGCAACTGCGAGTGACTGGCTCGACCATGTTGTCATGATCTAACAATTTGCATTTGATCCGTTCAACATCTCACACTCGTCTAAAGTGGTCGAGATATCTACTCACATTATTCATGGTGTAAAAAACTTAAAGATCTGTTTAGTGGGGAATATTATTCATGTATGCCTCATGATTGACTCATGCATTCCAAAATCCCACTAAACTTACATATTTAATGTATGCGCATGTTGTCATTCCCTTGGTTAGAGAATTAATTAATATGTTGCTTGTAGATATGTAGGTTACCATAAATTTTAGTTGTCATTATATATTGTATATGGTGATATTGCTTCTCAATATATTTTCCTTCGAAACTATTAGACCCACTATTAATCAAGCTTATTGTAGCTTGATTATTACATTGTTTTTCAATTGGTTCTTTGACCAATTCAAATCCTAAGTTCTCTAAAAAGCGTTTACTCCAAACAACATGAGTGATGGTCATGACACGTGCAATACATTCCTCCTCATGTGTATGTATAAATACACATCCTTCTTATTACCCCACGAAACGGTCACGCAACCAAACATGAAGAGGTAACATGATGTATATTTCCCAATAATCAACATTTCCTTCAAAATTCACACGAAAAAATTCAACTACCTCAAGCAGTTTATCTTGATACACAAATTTTAGATATATTATTCCTTTCGAACAACGTAAATCATATATATAGCTTCCCAATGTGTTAGCCCGAGAATAATTTCATATCTTCCTACTAATATTATTGGATAAGCCAAGTTAGGTCCAGTGCACATCATTGTGCATGTAGAACACATAGATTTGTCTCTTTCTAGGACATCGACTCTTATTGAGCCTCTTTTCATTTACAAGTGGTGTGGGAGATGGAGTGTCATTCAGTATTCAAACAAGTATCTTTTCTTGATCAAGAATTAATGTCTTGAACCTCCATCTCTTGTTATTTGAATTTTTTAAACATAAATTGCATCATCTATGTCCATCTCAAATTCATTGCTCAATTTCCCTTTTATTAAATTGAGTGTCGTCATGTCTTTAAACTCTTTACCTATGAGTAGAATGGCATCCACATACATTGATAGATTAGCAAATTTGCTCTTGCTCTTCATGAAATATACACAGCTGTTCGATTTATTTGCAATAAATTCAAACTAGATAATTTTCTCATGAAATTTGAGATAGCATTGACATTAAGATCGTTACAAGGCATATAATGACTTTCTTAATTTATAAATATGTTTATTAACTGTAAGCGAAATTTTGCAGCACCAAAGTTCCTCCAAAATTGTTCATATTCAGGTCACATTATACTTGTTTTCCAACAGACCTTTACGGTGTCGCTACAACCAACCTTTACGGTGGTGTCACTACAACCGAAGAATGATGGTCAATCTCGTCTGCTCCCCCCTGCAAACTGGACAAGGAGCACCATGTTTGGAACAAAAGCACGCTCTGAAGACCCTCGCCACCTGCCTTTTCCTGTGAAAAAGCCATATTTTCACCTTTAGGGATGCCCACATCATCCAAATTGTGCAATCGTTATCTAAATCTGCATCCAGCATTATAATACAGACATCAAAATTTTGTAAGATTTCTTCTCAGAGAACTCTCCATTCGAGATCCAATGATCAGGGACATCCCCCTGACCCACCTCCAACCACAAATCCCCCATCATCTTGCAAAACTTTATGGACCACTCATCGGAATGGTTAGATTGAAGAATGAACCAAGAACTATACATCTCATACAAGAGGACCAGCAATCCACAATAGATGCCTTCTTGTCAGTATCCAGCATCAAGAACCTCAAAAATCGGTCTTTAAAGGTTCACAATCTAATCCAATCATCTAGCCAAAAGTGGAATGATTTTCCATACCCTAACAACTGCTGTAGATGCAGAGTAAATTCTTGTACCATCACATATATACGTTGCATAAAGTTTGAATGTTTCTCCCCTAACTGCCATATACATGCATACTAGCATTTAAGCCATAGATATTCTGTAACAACTTGGTGTAGTCCCCCAAATTCTCACTACAATTTTTTTTCCAGTACACCCAAGTTTAACTCTTGAAGCCATAGAACCCCTAAACCTCCATCTCTCATCACCTAGCAACCTACTTCCATGCCACCATTGCTATACCCCTATTTTCCCATGCAAAAATGGTTTAAAAGAAACTCTATATGAAGCCTTGCCTTTGTTGAGGGATATTTTGTGTTAGATGAAACAAAACGAGATATAAATTATGTGGAAAGGAGCGAAATGAAAAGTTGTATCACATAGTAGCCTAGAGCCCTCTTATATAGGAGAAAAGCTCTAAAGGGAAAATTACATGACATATACCAAAGAAATAAGAAAATACAAAGTAACGGTAATGAGATATAAATATCTCAACACCCCACCTCAAGCTAAAGCATATATATTTATCATGCTCAGCTTGGAACAGCATCAATGAAAAGGGGCCCTCACAAGAGCTTTGGTAAACATATATGCAATCCGGTCACCTGAAGCAACATGAGAGGCGGAAATAAGTCCCTTCTGGATTAGATCACGAGTGTAGTGGCAATCTACTTCGATGTGCTTTGTTCTTTCATGGAAGGATGGATTATTAGCTATGAATAAAGCAACTTGGTTGTCACATTTGAGATGCATAGGAAGAAGCACCTCGTGAGTCAGAACATACTTAACACGCACCATTTTCATGCTGCCTTGGGCCATGGCCCTATACTTTGATTCTGTACTAGATCTAGCCATGATTGTTTGTTTCTTACTCTTCCATGAAACTAGCGAGTTGCCTACAAACACAGTGAAGCCTAAGGTGGACTTCTTGTCCTTGAGACACCTAACATAATCAGCCCCTACACATCCAATAATTGTGAGAGAAGTATCTCTTCTGAACAAAAGTCCTACACCTGGAGAAGACTTCAGATACCTCAAGATCATGTTCACTGCATTCATATGAATCTGTCTGGGCTGCTGCATAAACTGGTTGACTCTGCTAATAGCAAATTATATATCAGGTATGGTGATAGTAACATACAACAACTTCCCTACTAGCTCTCTTATCGTCTCGTATCCACCTCCTCAGAGTCATCATCATAAAGCCTAAAGTATTGGGATCAATTGGAGTAGTATAAGGTCTACATCCAGTCATGCCCATCTCAGATAGGTCAATGACATACTTCTTTTGTGTCATTACCATACCATGTCGATTTCTTGCCAATTATAGACCAAGAAAGTAACAGCTTGCCAAGATCCTTGGTCACAAACTGTTGTTCAAAGAAATCCTTAGCTGCCTAAATGCCTTGTTCATCATTGCATGTAACAATAATGTCATCAACATAGACTAGAATAGCAGTGGTATCTCTCCGGGTTCTCTTAATAAAAATAGAATGGTCTGCAATAGATCTGACAAACACATGTTCAATCAACTCGAACAGCTTCTGAAACCAAGCCCTCATAGTCTGCTTAAGTCCATAGACGGCCTTGTGAAGTTTGCACACCATACGAGACTCTCCCTCAGCAACAAACCCAGGCGGTTGCTGCATGTAGACTTCCTCATGCAAATCTCCATATAAGAACGCATTTTTGACATCCAATTGGAATAATGATCAGTCACATACCACAACTACAATAAGAACCCGGAACTTAGAATGACGAGTAACAGGAGAAAAAGTATCCTGATAAACCACCACATAGGTTTGGGTGTACCCACTAGCAACTAGTCCGACCTTATATCTATCCACAGTACCATCCGCTCGGTGTTTCACTATAAACACCCATTTGCTGCCAACAACAGACTCATCAAGAGGAGCATGTACAACACTCCAAGTACCACGAGACTGCAATGCTGCCATCTCCTCCTCCATAGCAAGACACCATTGTGCAAAGCCTCCTGATAGGATCGGGGTATCGTCACAAACGACAGACCCACAACAAGTCTATGAAAATCCTCTGAGAGTTGTGCCAGAGAAACATGGGAAGCAAGAGGATATATAGTACATGTACGCCTCTTCTTCCGTAAGGCAATAGGCACATCAAGGTCAGCAACTTCTTCAGTTACAAAGACTGGAACATCCAAGGCATCCTGCATATCAAGCCCCACATGTAAATCATCAATGTCATCAGTAAAACTCAAATGCTCAGAACATACATGGGCGTGATGGATGATGGAGGACTCCCGTGAGCATGGGGTCGGCGCTGGTAAACCTGCGGAAAGAAAGGCGCGGCAGGTAGTGGAGGAGGTGGTAATGGAGGAGGAGGTGGTGGCAATGGAGGCGGTGGTGGCGGTGGTGTTGAGTGGACTCTGAAGATGGTGGTGGTGGAGTAGACAAAATCGAAGGTAGAGGCATGTATATGTCTTCTCCATTCCCCGAAGAAATGAGCTCGTCGCTTGTATGAGAGAAATACATAATAGACTCAAAGAAGGTGACATTTGCACTAACATAATACCTTCGTCGAACAGGGTCAAAGAAATGGTATCCCTTTTGGGTCCTTAAATACCCAACAAAAACACACTTGACAGCTCTAGGAGAGAGCTTGTGCCTGGAGACATCTGATGGGTAAAAGCAATTGACTCAAAAAAATGAGGTGTAAGAGAGAAAAGATCCGACTCAGGAAATGCAATCGAGAATGAGATCTCCCCTAGGACCGATGAGGGCATGCGATTCACCAAGTAGCAAGCAGTTAGAACCGCATCCCCTAGTACGAATGAGGAGAACGACTCTGGATAAAGAGAGTCCTGGTAACATCCAAAAGGTGGTAATGTTTCCATTCAGCCACCTCATTCTGTTGAGATGTATAGGCACAAAATGTCTAATGCACAATACCATGAGAACAAAGAAACTGAGAGTTGAGTACTGCAAAATTCTAAGGCACTATCTGAATGAATATACTTGACATTTGCACAAAAAACATTCCTTATCTTATTAATAAAAGACTAAATAATAGGACCAGCCTCAAACTTGTTTTTAAGAAGGAAGACCCACGATAATCTTAAAAACTCATCAACAGCAACAAGATAAAACCGATGTCCCTGATGATCTGGGACACGACTTGGACCCCAAATGTCAAAATGAATTAAGTCAAACAGACTATGACTACTTTGATCCTGACAACTCTGGAATGTAGACCGACGATGCTTCCCAAGTTGGCAGGCCTCGCACTGAAAAGTAGAGCGAGGGGAAATCTGAGAAAGAACATGGCACAACTTCTGCAGAGGAAGATGACCAAACCAAAGATGCCACACATATGGAGAAACAGATCTAGTACGAAGAGAAGAAGTAGCAGCAGATAGAGACTGTACCATCCTATAGAGACCCCCTTGCTCACGACCATATCCAATCACCATGCCCGTAAGAATGTCCTCAAACACAAAAGCAGATGTATCAATTATGGCACGACAATGTAAATCCTTGGTGATTTGACTAATAGACAGTAAATTCATAGAAAATTTAGGAGCATAAAGAACATTCTGAAGTCGCATTGCAAGGGTTAACTGCACCTCCCCCTGACCGGTGATGGGAGAGTGTGTCTCGTCTACTATTACCACTGATCTCCCCGACTGAATTGGATTGTAAGTACTAAATTGTCTTCTGTCACCACAAAGATGATGTGATGCTCTTGAATCCATAATCCATTCTGACAAGTATGTTCTGTAATAGCTAGTAAGAGCATATGTTATACCTAATGTGGACATTGATGGTGAGGCGACTACCTCTGCGGGTCCTGAAGGAGAACTGGTTGCCTCAAAAGCAGGCATAAACTCTCTGAGTTGCGCTACAAGTTCATCAAATCTCCAATCAGATGTAGGTGAAGAATTGCCAACTTGTTGGGTCTGCTCCTTGCAACATGTGCTAAAGCAGGAAAACCATGCTTAGAATAGCATGTATTCTCAAAGTGACCTAACCTATGGCAGAAAGTGCATGGTTGTCGGGGTCGACTACCCCCTCCCCTACTACGAGTACCTCGACCACGATACTGTATAGGGTTCCCCCTACCAAGAGATGCGGCCATGGCTGAAGAGGTTTGAGATTGCTTAGTACCACCAGAAGATATAAAGAGCTTGCTCAACCTACGATATGCCTCCTCCATTAGAGGTATGGTGGCATCAGTAAGAATCTGAGCTCGAACAGCGTCATACTCAAGGTCAAGAGTTGCTAGAAAAACTCTGGTCATCACCGAATCTCTATGTGCCTTGAGCTGCTCTGATGTATTAATCAAGGGAATGTAGATAAGTAGCTTCTCAAACATACCCCTTAGGGAAGTGTAAAGGATATGAAGAGGACGACCATTCTGCTTCGGCGTAAAGATGTCGTGTTGAAGATGCAGAATCTTCGACTCATTTTTCGCCGAAGAGTACGTAGCCCACATAGCTTTTGTCATAGGTTGACTCAGTATATCATTGGATATCTCTATTGACACGCTCCCAGATAGCCACACATGCGCATATGTGACGTCTGCTTCCCATGAGGCATTAACCCCAGTCTTGTCACTTGGCTCCTCCTTCGTGAGGATGTGCTTCTTGCCATTACACTGCATTAGGCTCACGAACTGCATGGCCCATAGTTCATAAGTCCGTTCCATCCATCTTGACGATGGGTGTTGGACCTTTGAAGGCATCCATGGATGGAACATTTGCTTTGTTGTATGACATGATGACAACAATCTTCAAGACTGGGGCGGCAAACTAGAATAATTATGTATACACACACACATATATACGAAGATGGTTGTGGGTGTAGACTCATACCACAACCTCTTCCATCCACTAGAGGCTTCTTTAGATAACTAGGTTGTTTTTAAAGGATCAAAACACGCCCTAGGAACCAAACCCAAACTTAGCAGTGGCCCAAGGACGCAAGAGACAGCCCTAGGCGGGGGCAGCAGCCCTGGGACGCAGGGGCGACAACCTTAGGATTCTGTCACAAGTCTGTTAGCGGCGGCAAACTTGGCCGCTGCAGCCCATGATTCAGCAGTGGCGGTAGTACATGCTGTCATAGTTGCACGGGCGACGTTGGTGGATATGGTTGTTGTTGTTGTTGTTGCGTGGGAGACGATAACGGCCGGACGTACGAGGTTTTATGTGGTGTGGGGGTTTCTAGGGCACGGACTCCGGTCTAGGACTATCGCTCTGATACCATGTGGAAAGGAACGAAATGAAAAGTTATATCCTATAGTAGCCCTAGAGCTCTCTTATATAGGAGAAAAGCTCTAAGGAAAAATTGCAGAACATAGACAAAAGAAATAAGAAATAACAAAGTAACGATAATAAGATATAAATATCTCAACAAAATATGTATAATCCATAGCATTACCTTGATTAAGACTAATCTCCCACCCAAGGCCTTAAATGCCGGATTTCGGTTTCGTTTCGGAGAATGACCGAAACAAAATTTCGGTCATTTCGGTATGTTTTTGAACTAAGCCCCTCAAATTTCGGTCAACATCGGCCATTTCGGTTGGATTTCGGTCACCCACCGAAACCGGAATTCGGTCAAATTTCGCCAAAATTTGAGGCCATGCTCCCACCCCTCAAGCTTCCACCTAACTTTCCACACTGCTAGCATGCATTATGTCCTCTTTATCAAAAAAATCCAATTATCATGGGAGTGTTCCTACAACTAGTGGGATACCCAAGTACTTAACTGGCAACTAGCACTTGGATTTTCCAGTAACTCGCAAGATCTTGTCATCTCCTCATGTGATCAAATGGTACAAGTATATATTTAGCCATGTTTATGCCAAGGCATGAGTAACCGCAAAAAATCTCGATGAATGCCATTGGAGCACAAGTTTTCAGACGCTTTACAAACTTACCACTAGTAAAGCTTCTAAAAAAATTGCTCTGCACCGCCAACCCAATGGTGACACTTTATAGCAAATGTAATTATCATTAACAAAAGTGGTGCAAGAGGACAAGCTTGTTTGATGGCTCGTTGAGGTTGAAAGAATGTACCATGTGGTCTCCCATTCGAGAAATTGAGTGAGACATCTTTTCATCTAAGATTTCTAGAGATTTAATAAATCACTTTTCTACAATGTGCTCCAATGGAATTTGCAACATGCATAGGCATACGCTTTTGTAAAATCTATTGTCCAAAGCAAATCAGACATTTTCCACCTTTTTTTAATAGGTCACAATCTAAAAGGCTACCAAAGAGTCGGTCATACATCTACTAGGTTAGAAGGTTGTTTGAACGAGGTAATAACTGAATCAAAGAGTTCCCCTAAAAGCTAGTTTGTCGTCAGCTTAGCCACTATTAGATAAACAGAGTTCGGTAATGCAATCGAGCTCAAGTCATCAACCATAGTAGTTGTGTTTACTTTAGGCAAGACTTGATTCAAAACCTAAGTTTTCATACCGGAACAACTTTAACACTATATCAAGAATATTCCTTTTCATCACCTTCAAGAGTTCCTTAAAGAAGAATACCATGAAGCCTTCATGATGTAGCGAGCCATCCTCCGATCGAGCATGTTTGCATTTGTCACGACCTCGCCAACATGCTCATCACCTATGACTACGGCCTTCAACTCCCCGGTAAGGTCTTTTCTTCTTCTTCTTCCACTTACCATCGCATGAAAGAAGGCGATATTTGTATCTCCTCATCCATCCAGGTAGCGCTAAACCATTATTTCCAATCTAAGGATCTCTTTTTTCTTGTCCTCCACAATGACTTTTTGAGATTGCATGTGTTGAATCTCCTTAGATGAGTGTGTTGGAAAATAAGAATGCGAAAGCATGATCAGAGAAATAGAAAATAAACATTGAAGAACACGGGATTTTAACGTGGAACCCTACTCCCTAAGGAGCGGGATGAAACTACAGGAGAATGACTCAAAAGGGTTGCTTGTTCATTGACTCAAAAGGGTTGCTTGTTCATTGAACTTTATCATATGTTACAGGAGGTCAGAGGCTTCTAATATAGACTCCTCAGACCCTCCAAGTCCCACCACTCGTAGATGTGGGACTAAACTCCTGGATGTGGTAAATGAATCCTGGAGTGATCCACTTACCCAACTACAACATAAGTAACGCATAACACTAACATACTCCAACACTCCTCCTCAAGCTAGAGCATGCAATGCTCAGTTTAGACAAACAGGAAGAAATCTCAAACTCACGCTACAAGACACTACGGACAATATCAACTTAACGCAAACACGTTGTCGGTTGTTGTCGAGGACGTTGCTTCTCATGCTGTGCAGGTGAGGAGGAACAAACGGGCTGGAGTGTGAGTCAAACTGAGTCTCATCGTCGTAGAGCATGTGCTCTGTACTGCATCTGTCAGAGTCACTGCAACTGAAAATGATTCTCCACCTGGAGAACTCTAGCCTGCCACATGTAGACAACTGCATCATGTGGACAATTGATTAATCTCTGAAGGGTCGGACTGGAAAAGTCCTAGAGACATCCTTGCCGGAGTCCATAGTCACTAGAGAATGGAGTCTGAAAGGTCTCCTCGTTGAAGAACTGGGTCTCTCCCATAGTGGCTCAGAGAATGGGATCTCTTCTTTGGAGTCCCTATGAAACCACATGAAAACCCTAGCCCACATGGCATAGGGAATGGGATCTCTACTATGGAGCTCTTGTGGATCACATGAAAACTGTGAGACCTAAACAAAGATGGAGACCACACAAATGATGGAAAACATGTGCACATCGAATTGAAGGACTCGAAAACATCTGAACGTCTAGTCTGAATATTTGAACAATTATAGAGTCTGAAATCTGGTTGGCCTGGAGAATCTGAATCTGACATGTGACTCTACACAATACTCCCCCTTTCTTCCATACTTGTCAGAAAACAATGATGTCGATCAAGTTGGGAGAAGACATGAAAATGGGGAAAATCCAATAAGCTGATCTTACAATTTTTCTCAGCTTTTCTTGAAATTTTTTAAATCAATTTTTTATCGTACGATTCTTTTTGTACAATTCCCTTTTTTCGATCGTTTTTTCTTTTTTATAGCAGACTCATTTTTATCGCATGCGGTTTTTTTGTAAGCACTTTTTTTTCAAAAGACACATTTAAAATTATACAAACGGGCCTCCCGAATATATTTTTTTGATGGGCCTTCTTAAAAATTTTTCCTTTGCCCACTTGGGCCGAACTGCAGCAAGGCCCTTTTCTCCCTTTTTAAAATCACGGGCCAACTGGGAACCACTTCTCTTTTAAAAAAAGGCATGCATCACCCCTATCGAGGCTCTATTTAGGGTTCCCTGGGAACCCTTCCATCGCAAGGCTCAACCCTGATAGGGGGGCTCTTCTCGAGATAGCACCACCACCGTTGTCATGGGATTTCTGGAAGTGCTCGAGAGGACACGCAATGGAAGGACCGATCGCGATGGGAAGAGTCGACTGCCAGGGGGAGTTCTGCCTGGAGATGCTGCCTGAGAGAAGGTGCGACCTGAGAGGAGGCATGGCCTCCTAAGAGTCACCTGAGAGGAGGTACGATCGCCTAAAGACACTCCCCCTCCGAGCGGCGCATCTTCCAGTCATGGCGCATCTCCCAGTCGCATCCTCTTCTCCACGCGGCTACGACACTCCATGTGGAAATAGAATAGCCACCCTCGCGCGATCCTCAGGCCAACATCGTTGCGCAACTGCTAGCGAAGCATCTCCATCGTGACGCCTGGAGTCCTCGATCGCGACGGGGACCACAGCCTGGAGCTCGAAGTTGTGTTGCCTCATGCACCTCAGTGTTCGCCACATGGCGGAGATGCTCCGCCCGGAGCTCGTGATCGGGACTGGTGGGCATCGCTTAAGGTGTTGTACTCCTGCTGGAGGCAGAAGCCTCATGCTAGGGGCTGGAGAGGTTCCTCAAGTTAGATGTGCACCATAAAGGGAACCTCCGCCTGGATGAGCTACGAGGGCTCCCACCGCCTGCGTGAGGGATTAAGTACCGCCGCCGTCGATGATCTTCATAGATGCTTGGAGGGTCTTTGATCAGAGATGCTTGGAGCGCGTCTGCAAAACTAGAACTCTGAATCCATGAAGAAAAAAATATGTTGATGTTCTTCAAGGTTGAAAAATCCATGCATGACTAGGGTTTCAAGAAAACCCTAGAACTTTTTTTTTGAAGCTCAAAACCCTAGAACTTTAACGTGCAACCGAACCAATTTGGACAAGAATGATGAACATGTTTAGGATTTTGAACAACCATAGATCTCAAACTTGAACAATACAGGATAACAATCTTCAACTAATAAATCTTCAAGAACATAGAACCAAAAATCGAATCTCGAACAAAAATATAAAATAATCCTCGAGAATCGAACCCGCTCTAATACCATGTAAGAAAATAAGAATGAGGAAGCATGATCAGAGAAATAGAAAATAAACATTAAAGAACAAGGCATTTTAATGTGGAACCCTGCTCCCTGAGGAGCAGGATGAAACCATGGGAGAACGCCTCAAAGGATTGATTGTTTATTGAACCTTCTCATCTGTTACAGGAGGTGTGGGGCTTCTTATATAGCCTCCTCATACTCTTCAAGTCCCACCACTAGTAGATGTGGGACTAAAACCTTGATGTGATAAATGGAACATGGAGTGATCCATTTACCCAACTACAACATAAATGACGCATAACACTAAAATGCTCCAACAGTGTGTCGTTGCATCTTCTACTAGATTCAATTTATCCACTACATTATATGCCTCTTGTTGCCACATTGAATGAGATGCCGAACGTATCCCCAACAGAACTTCATATCTGCCTTGATTTGCTTGAGTTTAGTGTTAGAAAATAGAGAATGCGGACGCGAAATGATAAATGGAGCATAAGAACAAAAATACGAAACATGAAACAAAGATTTTAACGTGGAACCCTACTCCCTAAGGAGTGGGATGAAACCAAGGGAGAAGCCCTCAAAGGAGCGGATATTGCATTCCTTTTTCTCATCTGACTACAGGGGTGTGCGGCTCTATATATAGCACCCACGGAGTCTCTACATCTCCAAACTGGTAGATGTGGGGCTAAACAAATGGATGGGTAAATGGATCCTGGAGGTATCCATTTACCCATCTACAACACACTAGGTGCACAACCAAATACTCCAACACTCCCCCTTAAGCTGGAGCATACAATGCTCAGTTTGGACAAGCAGAAAGAAACTCAACTCACGCTACATGACACTACAAGTCTGCAACACGTACAACTGTCGGTTGTTGTCGAGGACGTTACTTCTTATGGTTTGCAGGTGAGGAGGACGAACGGGCTGGAGTGTGAGTCAAACGAATCTCCTCGTCGGAGAGCATGTGCCCTATATTGCGCCTGTCAGAGTCACTGCAACTGAAAATGTGTCTCCTCGTCAAAGTACTTTGGCCTGCCACAACATGTGGACAACTGCTCCATCTCTGAAAAGGGCTGAACTGAAAGGGTCGTGGAAGTGAATTCCTCGTCGGAGTCCACGGTCGCTGGAGAATGGAGTCTGAAACGTCTCCTCATCGAAGAACTGGGTCTCTCCCATCTGGTATAAAGAATGGTACTGCAGGGAAGGCCATGTTGGTTTCGGTTTCGGTATCGTTATCATGTCGATACGATATATCGACGATATATTAATGCCATATCGCCGATATCGAACCGATATTGTGAAAGAAATGGCCTTGGAAGGTATTATGTCGGTCATATCGACGATATATCGGTCACCTGTCGATACCGATATATCGCCGATATTTAGCCGATATATCGCGATACTTCCATCCATGTGGTACTCTACTCTGGAGTCCCTATGATACCACATGAAAACCCTTGCCAACATGGCATAGGGAATGATCCTCTACTCTGGAGTCCCTGTGGCTTACATGAAAACTCTGACTGACAAAACAAGACGAATAATGGGGACCACTACAAAAGATGGCAAACATGTGCACATCTGAAAAGACTGCATACATGTGCGTGCCTGAAACTGAGGACTCAAAAGTTGATCATCGAGTCTGAATAATCTGAACTATATAGTCTGGAAATCTGACCGGTCTGGAGAATCTGACATCCGAATCTGGAACAAGACCTGTGATTCTACACAATACTCCCCCTTTCTCCCATACTAGTCGGAATACATGACATCGACTATGTTGGGAGAAGACAATAAAAATGGGAAAAACATGAAACATCCACAAAAATTTCATGCAACTTTTTCTTCAATTTTTTAAGTCGTTCAAACATATTTTTTAAGTTGTTCGATTTTTTATACGGCTTTCCTTTTTTCTTCGTGATTTTTAAAAAAAATGCGTAAAGTTTTTTCTAATCTACGCACCTTTTTTTGAAACAAATGCCCCCCTTTTTTTTAACTAGGTCCTCTTGGGCTATACACTAAATGCAATATATATATATGGGGTTGGGGAGCATGGCAGCATGCACCCAGGTGCATATAATTTTACATGCATCGGGGCCTATAGGCTATATCTTCCACGTTTTTTTACTTTTTTGGAAAATATCACTAAGTATATTCATCTATATATCCCTCCATTATGTTATTCGAATTTCGTCAGAAACAGAGACTCATATGCCCTCCATCTAGAACAGGTTGATTACAACAATTTTAGGACCGTTAAAATTACCTGTTCTAGATGGAAGGCATAGGAATTTCTGTTTCTAACAAAATTTGAATGACATATAGGAGGGATATAGAGATGAATATACATGGTGATATTTTTCAAAAAGTAAAAAAAACGTGGAAGATATAGACCCCGACATGGCCTCAAATTTCAGCGAAATTCGATCGAATTTCTGTCGAATATCGATATCCTGTCGAAATCGAAATTTGACCAAATGGTCGAAATGATCGAAATATGGGGGCCTTGGTACAAAAAATGATCGAAATTTCAGTCGAAATATGACCGAAATTTGATCGGAATTTTGTTTCGATCAGTCACCAAAATGGTGACCGAAACTGATATTTAGGGCCTTGGCCCCCAGTGCATGTAAAATTACATGTCATTGGGTGCATACTCCCTTTTCCCTATATATATATGGGGTCAATGGGGCTACCTCGCCCCATTTTTCATCAAATTTTTTTATTTTTTTTAAAATATCGTCATGTATATTCATCCTACATCCCTCCTATTTTCCATTCGAATTTCATCAGAAACAGCGACTCCTACGGCCTCCATCCAGACAGGATCGATTTAAAAAATCCTGCGACCGTTAAAAAATCGCGTCTGGATGGAGGTCGTAGGAGTCTTGTTTCTGACGAAATTCGAATGACATGTAGGAGGGCTATAGGGATGAATATACATGTGATATTTTTCCAAAAAATAAAAAAATACGAAAAATGGGGTAGGGGCAGCCATGTTTGGGGCAACCCCATTTTTTCCTATATATATTTATCTATTTATTTATTTAAAACTAGAGGCTCACAATGTCGTAACCCTATTTAGGGTTTTCAATCGAGGCCAAGGTTTTAAATCTCGATTTCGATTTCGTTTTGAGATGCTGAAAAAATGAGACAATTTCGAAATTTCGTCGAAATTTCGCCAATTTCGGTCATTTTTTTTAAAATATCGTCATGTATATTCATCCCTATATCCCTCCTATTTTCCATTCGAATTTCATCAGAAACAGCGACTCCTACGGCCTCCATCCAGACAGGATCGATTTAAAAAATCCTGCGACCGTTAAAAAATCGCGTCTGGATGGAGGTCGTAGGAGTCTTTGTTTCTGACGAAATTCGAATGACATGTAGGAGGGCTATAGGGATGAATATACATGTGATATTTTTTCCAAAAAAATATAAAAAATACGAAAAATGGGGTAGGGGCAGCCATGTTTGAGGCAACCCTATTTTTTCCTATATATATTTATCTATTTATTTATTTAAAACTAGAGGCTCACAATGTCGTAACCCTATTTAGGGTTTTCAATCGAGGCCAAGGTTTTAAATCTCGATTTCGATTTCGTTTCGAGATGCTGAAAAAATGAGACAATTTCGAAATTTCGTCGAAATTTCGCCAATTTCGGTCAAAATCTGCCTAGAATTGTGAAGGAAGGGTATATATCGAGATTTCGATTTCGGTTTCGGTAGGGTGTCGAAACCAAAATTTCACCAAAATTTTGTCGAAATTTCACCGAAATTTTGTCAAAATTTCACGAAATTTAAAACAATGATCGAGGCCTCTTCCTTCAAAACCCCCGTCGCCCCCCAATGGGGTTTTGAAGCTGCAGGTGTCGCCGCCTTCCCTGGAACTCACCCTCGCTTGTGACAGGAGGAAGGAGGGCGTTGAGTCGCGCTTGGGCCTGCGCGCGATAAATTGGAGGAGCCTACGCCACCTGGAGAGTCTCTGTCTGGATGCGGTGGGTTCGGCTGGAGCGGCATGGTGCGCTGTCGTGGGGTCCCTGGAGCATCGTGAGTGGGACCTGGAGATGTAAGCGCACAGCGCCATGGAGGGAGGAGCTCGGGCGCGCAGGGCTCCTGGGAGATACCAGTCGATGCGGGTGCCTGCTGCGAGATAGTGGTAGTCGCGTCTGAGAGTGCGCTGTCGCCTGGGTTGGTTGTGCCATGTGCGCCTGCGCACGATGCCGCCAAAAGGAGAGGCTCACGCTGCCTCGGCGTGAAATGCGCGATGAGCTGGCATCGCCATGGAGATCTGCACGATTGAACCCTAGAGATTTTGAATAAATCTCTCATGACATGAATTATAGTCATCAAAATAATTTACAAGAATCGAACTCAAAAAAATGAACATGAAAAATCCCGAGAATCGAACCCGTTGTGATACCATGTTAGAAAATAGAGAATGCGGAAGCGAGATGATAAACAAAGCATAAGAACAGAAATATGAAACATGAAACAAAGATTTTTACGTGGAACCCTACTCCCTAAGAAGCGGGATGAAACCACGGGAGAAGCCCTCAAAGGGGCGAATATTGCATTCCTTTTTCTCATCTGACTACAGGGGTGTGGGGCTCTATATATAGCACCCACAGAGTCTCCACATCTCCAAAATGGTAGATGTGGGACTAAACAACTGGACGGAGTAAATGGATCCTGGAGGTATCTATTTACACATCTACAACACACTAGGTGCACAACCTAATACTCCAACACTTAGAGGCCAACCATCTCGTTGCCGACCCCTCCCATACACCAGTCTTAGCAATTCAATCGTTGATGATGCCATGATCAAGAAGCCAGGAATGCTCAAAAAGTACAATGAAGTCTGTAATCCCCCCTAATGCTAAACTAGAGGAAAGCGTTTAGATCTGTGTCTAGGTAACTTGCTAATGCATGCAAGCTGGAAGACTGTAGTAACTCAATTGAGATCAGGAATGTATCTATTATTAAATGCATGAAAGAATTACTCTAGATGAATACATGGTTTCCAGCTTCCATAACCTCCAGATGCAAGTCCCCCAGTAATACCCAAAACTCTAGTAAACATGGGTAACGAGCATCTGTATTGCCAGGCATATCGATCACGAACAATGCAAAATCAAAACCACCTCCAATAAGCTAAGGTAGATGAAAAAAATTGAACATGACCTTTATTAACATCAACCATAAGATGTCCCATTTTAATGCAACAGTGGCCCATACACTGAAGAAATTTGATTATTCAGGCCATTTGACTTTCTTCAGAATACAAGTAACACCATTCTGGAATTAACAAGCGAATCCTCCCACTAGAAAATATCCCCATTCCATCCAACAAGGATCCCTTCCAACCTCCATATATCGTCTCCAACACTGCAAACTCAATCAAGCATTCTTGGCTTCTTAAGCTTCTCCATATCATGTTGTCCCAATAAACGAGCTTTGTCTCTTCTTCGAGTTTCGGCATTGTAAAAGCCACTAATCATAATCATCATCGTCCAAAGAAACATCTTAATCTTCACCATATTAATCTTCATATATTTCTTCAGAATTGAATTAATCCTCTTCTTCAAGTTTCGACTTTGCACTTGAGAGAAGCTCTGATGCCACTTTCACCTCTTCGACTCCTTGGTTGAAAATTATATATCCACCATGCCAAATGCATCAGCAAATGATCCCCAAGTTAAATTTGAAGCGGGGAAAACCTCATCATCTTGAGCTTGCTCTCCATCGATCCATTCACTCAGGTGAACACGATCTTTTGGACAAATTGAGTCCCTTGAATAATCTTGTCGACAGTCCTTGAAATTAGCATTAAATCGCACATATACAAGATCGCTTATTCTCATGGTGTTCAACTTGTTCCTTTTTTTGTATGAATACGAAAGAAAAGCTATATACCAACTAAAAGTATAAACCTAATATAAATAGGTCAATAGATTTATAACCGACTCAAATGTACTTTAATTTCGCTTGCATCTAGATGAGGGGGTCAAACTCAGAACTTAGGATTCTTAGTGCCATAGCTTGCAAATGGTGTGTGTCAATCCCATAAATAGTCCACTAATCAACTATCCAAGTATATAACATCAAAAAAACCGATACTAAGACTTGCAAAATTGTTTTTGAGCATAATAGAGATAAGAGAATATTCATCATCATTAGCCAGTTTGTAGGCAGGTAACTCCTTCCCTGTGATGGTCTTGAATGTCCAAATCTGGATAGAACTTTTCCATGCACTCGAAGAAGTCCAACTTCATGACAGGATGTGTATTTGCATTATTTGTAGAAGCAGGGGTTTAAGAAATATGTTGTGACGTAAAATGGAATATCGAGCCTTCCTTTTGTTTTTGATACAATGGCGTAGATGAAGAACTTATAAGAAGACTACATCATTTTACGATACCATTATCTCGTTTTTAGATTCTTCTAGGTCACCATATACAAAGATCATGGATGGTTTGCGATATGCATCAACCACTAGTAGGAAGCGAACCAATATTGTAAACACTTTAATTACAAGTGTAACTTGGTTCCAAAAATGTAGGGCCTAAAGACTATTCAAGATCCCCCCTCTCGTCCTTGACCATTTCGAATCTCCCCATTCATCTGATTTCCCAAGATACTTTTCAAGGTAAGAAATACCATTGCAAATCTAGTTTGTCCAGGTCTTTTAAAATAATCTAGTTTGTCCAGGTCTAGTAATGTCTCTTTTCTTGGTAAACTTCCGCATCATGCTCAAAGTCTTTGCATGATTGTATATGAAAACTGTAAGTGTCTTCACCTTTGTGGTTGCACTTTTCACCCTTGAATATTTGTCGATTTCCTCCAACACAAGAACAATGAATGAGCAACACAAGGTGTTTTGTTTGCAACAATCTTCCTATTGCTACATTGGAGGAAGAATTATCAGCTATTACATGTACAACATATTCCACCCCCAACTTCTTTAATGCATTGATCAACGAATTGGAAGGTGTATTTCGCAGTATGTACTTCATCAGACGCGTCCAGGGATTTCAAAAAAGAAGTCCCAAGAAAATAATTAAAACAAAAATTCATAATGCTCCTTCAACGAATGTTTGTCCATGCATCGATCATTATGGAGCATCATGTAGCTTTCCACATTTCTCAGTGGCAATCCAATTCATCGAATACTCTCTTCGTTGCCTTTTTCAGATATGAACTGTTCATCTCATGCTTTTTGGGAAGCTTAGGCCAGGATCATATTGCCCAATCACCTCCAACAAAAGAAATGGAATGGATGTTGTATATGGCTATATGCCCAGTCATATTTTTTTTGACAAAAAATAGAGTACAACACCGAGAAGATACCTACCGTGTAAATTATATGTATTAAGAAGAAATAAAATTTTAAAAGGATCAAAATGATTGTATCTCTTTGCATACTCAATTACATTTTTCATACATTCGCTCCCCTGGGAAGTCCGTATCATTCCAAACAAACCACAAAGCCCAAATGATAACATCAACCATAATTTGGGTGGACCATCCCAGCCTCCAAGAGCGTCCATAGAATCGCAGAAATCACACCAATCCACTACCACAAATGTTGATATCTCAATTGCTTTCGCGACACTGTGGGCGATTTGGCAGGGTAGAAATGACTGTATCTTTAAAAATCAAACGTTCTACTCGGACAATGTTTATATCCATTGTAAAGCCCTTTACAACTCCTGGGCTTCTCGCTAATGTAACCTCACCCTAAGTTTTCTTCTAATCTAAAAGGCGGTAGATCCCAACTTGGGAGGTTACCCGAGTTTGGTTTTCAAAAAAAATGCAAGTCAGTCCCTTCTCCCAAGATATGGGCCACCCATTTCGCCAGCAGAGCCCAACTCATTGTCTCTGGATGGCAGATCCCCATCCCACTCTCCTAATTTGTCAACACAACAGTCTTACAATCAACCATAGGCATCCCTCACAGCTCTCCAGTCGAGGCCCAAAAAAACGTCTCATAATCGCTTCAAGTTTCCCGTTCACCCCAACAGGCAAGATGTGTGAAGACATGAAAAAACCCAAGATGGACGAGAGTACCGCCTTCAAGATGCATAAAGACATGAAAAACCCCAAGATAGACATGAAAAAACCCAAGGTGGCCACCTCTCAATAAACAAGCAGCACTCTAGCTTGCCACCACATTATTAATAACAGTCTGCCAGTCCGATTACCATAGTCTCTCGCCCACCAACTGCAAACAACGGAAAATGATAGAGAGAGACCCTCTGTTTGTCTGCAAGGCAATCTCACAGGATGCCACTTCCTCTTCATCCATCCCGAAAGGCACATAAGAAGATTTAGCATGATTAACCTTCAATCCTGAAACAAGCCCAAAAAGCCTGAGATAATGGCCATTCCCTTCGCCTCTATCGAACCACCCTCCACACAAAAAAGTTTCATATGCATATTGGAGTGTGGGAATCAAAATCCCTTCAGTATAGAAACCCAAAAGGAAACCACCCTCGTCAGCCCTCTCAACCATCCTTGCTAAAGCATCTGCCCCATAACAAACAGTGAAGGCGCCAACGAACTCCCTTGCCTTATGCACCGTCGAAACTGAAAGAAGCCATCCTCTTGTCTGTTGTTCACCAATGCCATAAAAGAAGCAATCGTCACGCATCTTTTCATCCAAGAAATCCACTTACTCAGAAAACCCTAAGGTGAAGGGATGATCAGATAAACTGTCAATACACACGATCATAAGTTTTCAAGAAATCCACCTAAAATCTTTGGTCCTCTTCATGCGCCAATCCGCCACAGTTGCAGACCCCAGCACATCCCCATCCATCATGTGTTGCATAGGGACGAACAATGTTAGAGCATAATCGATAATCGAGCTAAGCACCTCTCGCAATGTGTTGGCAAGCACTTTTGCCACAATCAAGTACATATCATTAGACAACGCAATAGGGTGCAAATCCTCAACACGCCTCACAACATCCTTCTTGGGCAGAAGAAACAGAAGAGCCCGATTTAGCCTCTTGAGCCCACCATTCAGCTGGCGTGACTCCACTTCCTCCAGCACATCCTGAACCAATCGATTCCAGAACTCATGAAAGAAGAAAATCGAGAAACCACCCGGTCCAAGGGGGCCATCGCCATTTAGATCAGACAGCGCTCGCTTAACCTCAGACAACAAAAAGGGCTACACCAACTCCTCGTACTGCGGCTCCGACAAGCGCAGTATATCTCTACCCAATCATTTCACATCGTTTCCAGGTAGACGCCTATTGATCCCCAATTGTCTTCTTACAACCTCACCAATAAGCCACTCCCCAATAAAAATCTCACCTTCCATCTCGAACAAGTGAAATAGATTTCGCCTTCTACGACCACTAAACACCGCATGAAAAAACATGGTGCTTGCATCCCCCTCCTTCAGCCACCTCTGCACGGTCGTATATGTAAAATGACTCTCTCTCTCTTATGATCCTTAGAAAATCCACCCTCTTTGATTGTCATCTAATGTTATTCCTTGTCCTCACCAACCAATTCAGAAATTTGAGGCCCTTGATCAGTTCTTTGTGATCTAGCATCTCCTATGATGTCCATTTCTTCTCAGATCTCCTTAATTTCCTTTGCTTTATAAACTTTCTTCTTCATCAGCTCGTCCAAGTATGCAGACATATGCTTCTTCGTATCTTCATCAACTTTTGGATATGGGGGACCTGGCCAAAGTGTGGGCTAGGCCGGAGCGAGCAAGCCCAGATTCTAAAACCCATTGTCCACGGTCAATCCAAGGTGATAGCGAGAAACACTCTGTTGAGAGCAAAGACGAGCAACTGACCACGGCGAGATATGTGGCTTCTCCGATCATGTTACAGCAGTTGACACCTTCTGCTATCTAGCTTCTCGACATTTATCTTGTCATGTCGATTGAAGCGAAGATCAGTGAAAGCTCCATCGAGCTATCGCAATCACCAGGCAAGAAACCGAAACTCATAAGTAAATCTCTCCTCTTTCTTTTTTTACCATTTTTTCCATTTCCTCTCCTACCATTGTTTCTCCACCACCATTATCTCCTTTGTCTTCCACATCTCCTCTTCTTCCTCGTGTACATCTGAAATCCAATGGATTCGTCGAGTACCTCGCCATCACCATATTCCCTTCATGTCGCCGCTCTATCTTCCATAACCCTCATCTACGCTGCTCCCTCTCCCTCATCCGTATAGGAGCTCCATTCCTCATCTCGTAGGTCATCACGAATCGCATCGCACCATCCATCCTTCCTCTTCATCCCGTTCACCACCTAGCCGAGCTCGAGCTCTACTTTCTGCGTACAGGTCTTCACTGGAGCTCCACGATCTTCCAACAACATCTCAACATTCGCCAGCCATCAGAGTCCTCTCCACCGCCTGCCTTCGTCGATCTCCACCCGCATCGTATGTCGACTGGAGGACTTATCGGCAAAGGAAGGAGTGTTTCATCTCCGCCCGAGCTATGATACCGCAAGATGGAGATCGGGTAACTCTGAAAACGTCACACGCATGGCATTCCCCCTTTGATTCGAGCCTCGAGCTTCGGGGGATCCAGTCCTCCGTTTGCTTGCCACGTGGAGCACTGGCTCCAAGTCACACCGCCTGAACCACCTGACCGACCGCGTGCTCTGCACGTGAGGAGCTGGACAATTGCGCTCCAGCCCTCGTATTCACCCCGACTTGCCAATAAAGCCCCTCACCGTGGGTTTTTTGCATTGATTCCCCTAGCGGGAATAGGTAATTGCTTCATAGTCTCGGTATGCATTTGTTTAAGTAAATTAAATTATGTAAATTGCATCGATACCCTTGTATTTGGGTATTGTTTGAACCTTTATTTAGTGTCTCATTTTTTCAAAAATTACATATTGTATAACCATTAACTCTCTGTCTTGTGAACATTTAATAGATTTTTTATGAGCTAACGTGAATTTAATATTATTATGGATTGTCGTATTTTGCCTATTATGTGATCAGTAATTCAAAGTAATTCATGTCTTGCTCTAAAAATTCCAAAAAACGCATTTGTTAGGATTAATCATATCTATAATGTGCCACAAAATCGCCTAGTGTATGCATACTAAATAAATAAATGTGTGATCTAGGTAATTAAATTTTAATTGATCAAACACAGTATTTTAAGGAAATTCAAAGTGCTCTGGATTTGTCTTGATTAGACATCTAGGATATTTTTGTTTCTGTAAAACACAAGTGTTTGATATTTATTGCAATTTATTAACTGAATATCTATCTTTTTACATCATTTAATTCATTAAAAAATATTTTGCATCAGAAAATTGCCAAAAATTCACAGTATGATAATTTCATGTGCATTCACATTCTGGCTAAGTTTCATAGAATTTGGGCTTTAATTTGACTAGCATTTTGCGAAAATACTCTTAACTTAGCCTGAATTTGCATTCTCAATTAACGTGCATATAAAAATACCAAAAATACCCCCTTAAAAACCTAGTAATTAAACGATCTGAAAATTGACCTAAGGAGAAAGTTTGCTCCCTGTTTGACCTTAGGCTTGTCCAAGTAAAAAAATAAATTCAATCGATTTACATTTAATTTAATTGGACAAGAATTAATTAATTAAGTGGCCTTTTTGAGAAACCACATTTTGATCGCCTACAACGAAATGAAACGTCAATGCAATAATTTGCACGAATTAATCAGGGCATTATGAGTGTTTTTCAATCCTTCATACAATTGAACCTACAATGTCCAGTCTTGTCGCATGTAAAACACTTTACAGGATCACGACACACATTTGTGATGTGTCCACGAGCACCACACCACAGGCAAATCCCCACAAACCTCCTCTTACCCTCATTCAAGGCCTTCTCCCGCTGAAGCTCACGGGGAGCATGCGACCTCCATCAGTATCGCTCGACAGCCGTACAACCTCCCTTAGCTCTCATGACTCACTCCAGTTGTTTCTTAGTAGTCCACTTCATGTATACTCCAACTTGAAGGGGATTGTTAAGTGTTGTAAGCCATAGCTCCTCAGGAGGTATCCTCTCCTTATATAAGGAAGATTAGTGTACCATTTCTCAGTAAGACAAAGCATTCTCTCATTCAAACTATTATCCATCACTAATAATCATATTACCCAAACATGCACATGCAGAATTTGTGTCACTACATCAAGAAAATAATACACAATAGATATATAGCAACTTCTTTTTTCCTTCAGAATAGATTGCTGACATCTCCACTAAGCGTCGCTTTCTTGAGTCATCGTTGAGAGATGTAACTCTACAATGAACATGGTGTATTTCTATGCTACAACTTGAGGGGAGGTGTTGAGAGTTTTATAACTTGAGGGCTCATTTGTTTTTTATTTTTGAGACCAAATGGGGAAACACACTATGGTGCCCGCCCCAAATTTATTAATAGAAAAAGATCGAGAACAAGAAGACTTACAGTGGCCAAAACTCAAGAAGAGTCTTAGTGTAGAAGATTACATTTTCAGGGTAGAAACGTCGCGAGCAAAAAAGAGAGTTATTTCTAGCTAATCAAGTGCCAAACTGCCCAGAATAATGCCAGAGGTTGTAGAAGATGCTCTCTAGATCGGTCTTTAGCCTCAAATAAGGAGTTCCAAAACAACTCCATAATCTGCAGAGATAGCCCAGTCAGCCTCCACCTTTTGCCAAATTGGGGATTTCTTCTCACAGTGAAAAAGAATGTGGTCTATTGTCTCAATTTGTGTCTCACAAAGAGGACATATGTTTGAGACATCACTGAAAAGTGTAGCGCAACGATTTCTTGTCATGGTGTGCTTCTTTCAGAACAACCACATAAATAACCTAATCCTACTTGGCAACTTTAGTTTCCAGATAAAATCGCAATCATGAATCATAGTATCCGTCCTTGGTGGAGGGGGTATAGCGATAGCACTGTAGGCGCATTTGACCGAGAACGAATTACTCTTCCACACCCAGTGATCACGCCCAGTGGTTGGCATATCAGTTTGTCGAAGGGAGTCCAGTAGCAAGAGGAAATCCTCAAGGCACAGGTCAGAGAAGTCGGTTATAAACGTGGCATCCAGTTACCCTCAAGCTAGTATTCCATCACCTTAGCATCACGATTGGAAGCCAAAGAAAACAAGCAAGGGAATCTTGAGGAGAGTGTTCCCTCACCTGACTAGTTATTAGTCCAGAAAGCGAAAGTGGTACCATCACCAAGTTCCGTGTGAAAAAGCTCCTGAAAGCAAGGAAGCATTAATCTAATGCCTTTCCAGAATGCGGATGGTTGTTATGTTGTTGAGGCAGCCAATACTAGACTCCAATGTCGTAGATGCGGCGAATGAGTCTACAACAAAGGTCTTCACCTCTCCCCTAAATCTTGCTGGCCCATTTTAAGAGAAGAGCTTCATTCATCATCTCCAATCATACAGTCTCGAGACCTCCAGAGTCCATATGCAAAGTAACAATATCTCAATCCACAAAGTGAAGTCCAGGGCCATCCTGGCCAGTCTTTCCCTAAAGAAATCGCCTCATGAGCATCTCCAGTCGTTTCTTTATGCTGACATGTAGTAGACAGGACGATATAAATTAATAGGGATATCAGAGAGAGTAGCCTTCACAAGCATCAAACTACCTCCACACGATAATACAGATGCTTTCCAACCTTGAAGTTTTTCTCTAACTTTTCTATGATAGGGAACCAATCTGACACCTTGAGATTTTTAGCCGTCAGGGGAAGTCCCAGGTAACGGATAGGTAGAGAACCACTCCCAATGCCAAGCGTGATGCAACAATCTCGAGCATCGGTGTCAAAATGGCCAAACGGAACAATAGTACATTTAGCAAGATTAAGGACAAGCCTGAAAAGTTCCCCAAAGATCTCCAAGGTTAACTCATTCCTTTAGCTTCTTTTTTGCTCCCTTCGAGGAAGAAGATAGTGTCATTAGCATATTGCAGAAGAGAAATAGAAATAGAAATATCATCATAGTATAGCTAGCCGAGACCTCATTTTGTACCACATGTGTCACCATACATGCCAAGACATCAACTGCATTCACAAAAAGATTAGGGGCGAGCGGGCAGGCATGTCTAACTCCTTGTTGTGGCTGTAAAAAACCCCTCTCAAGTCTACCATTCACAAGCACAATATAAGATGTCATGGTGATAAAATGCTTCATCCAAGAAATCCATGTGTCGAGAAAACCACGTTTCAACATCGTCATCCATAGGAAACGTCAGTCCAATGTGTTAAAGGCTTTGGAGAAGTCAATATTCCATAGCACCCCCTTCTATTTTCGCATTTTCCAATCAGCGATGATCTCTGATGCCATAGACAAACTATCAGCAATTTGTCTACCATAGATGAAGGCACATTGATGCAATGAGATGTCGTGATCCAACGCATGGTTAAGCCAAATAGACAAAATCTTTGTTACTATTAGATAGATATCGTTGCATCAGGCAATCAGGCGGAAGTCCTCCATTCTCTCGGAAGCCTCCTTAGGTAGTAGAAAAATCAACGCTTTGTTAAGCCTATCAAAGCCTGCATTAGCACTAGTAAACTCCTCCACTACTTCAACCACCTCCCTCCCTACCAGCTCCCAAAATTCCCGAAAAAAGCACATAGGGAACCCATACAGACCAGGTGCACCATCACCATTCAGATTCCACACTGCAACCTTCACTTCTTCCGGAGTTATGATCTGCATCAAATGATTTGTATGTCGTTCAGATAGGGTTGAGGCCCCATACCCTGGCCATCTCCAAGGTCTAGCCTCGATTCTTTTTGAGAAATCATGAAAGTTATCCGTTATAGCCTGCCTCATCTCATGGTCCCCCTCCACCATGTTACCATTCACCATAACCGAAGGGATCTGGTTATGACGATGCCTCTTGCTTGCAACTATATGGAAGTAAGTCGTGTTTGCATCGCCCTCTTTCAGCCAGGAGTGGCAGGATCTCTGCTTCCATTCGATCATACATTTCTTGTCTTCCTCTATATTAGTTTTTTGATGCCGCTATCTCCATGAGCTCCTCATGTGTAAGGTCTTTATCATCTGCAAGTCTATCAATTCTACCTAACTCATCTTGCACACCTGCTCGACGGGCCATTCTCATCGCCCTGACCTCCTTCTTGTATGAGCAAAGCTGTATGCGCAGGGAGATTAGCTTCTGAGACAACCGTGACGTTGCAAAGCCCAAGGCCATAGTGGAGGTCCAATGGTTGGAGACCAAATCTCTAGAGCCATCCTCATGGATCCAAGCTCTCTCAAACCTAAAGAAGCCCCAAGGGGGAGAGATAACACCTGAGTCCCTGACCAAAGGTGTATAGTCAGATCTAGATCGAGTTTTAGATGAGGACGCCAACAAAGGGAAGCCCTCCAAAAGCTCCATGGAGGACAAAAAGCAATCGATACAAGAGCAAGACCAAGAGTTTCTACACATGTATTTTGTGTCAAATGCATCAGTCACCTCAAGCTCCGAGTCGTCAATCAGTTCTGCAAAATCCAAAGAACTGGGGTCATATCCACCTCTCAATCATGTTTGTTTGATGAGAGCAATGTAACGTTGAAGTCACCCCCCACGACCCATGCCACACCTGAGAATGTACCCCCAACAATCCTACGATATGACCATAAAGGCGGGCAAAGATTAATGGCTCAAGGGCCATAAACACAGGAAAAGGCAAACCAAGTGCGCAACAAATTGTGCTCCAAAAGAACTTTAAGGGCATAAGTTCCCCTTAACTCGGATACAAGGTTGAAAACCGATTCTTTCCGTGCAACAATAAAACCTCCCGCAAAACAAACAACATTTAAAGATTTGTACCCAACGACCTCCATAGTGTAGTTGTAATGGAGGAAAGTTTTGTTTCTTGTAAGTTGGCCTTCCATGCTTGTAACAACACATCACAACCCCATTCTGCTTACAGATTTCCCACGGAACTATGTTTTTCCAAGTCACCCAAACCCCTTAAATTCCATGTTATGACTTCCATACCATGGCTAGACCTGTAATTCAAACTACACATGTTGATGCCGCAACCTTTGATTTTTGCTCGGAACCGCCTTCAATCATTTTCAAGTCCTATACCGCTTTCCTCTACCTGTGGTCACTCCTAATATAGAAGACTCCAAGGACGAAGAGTTAACCACACTCGCATCAGACAGCAAGGGAACGGAGGTTGCGATAGATTGCTCCATTGTCGCTTCCAAGACATGCATAGCATGATCCAACACCAACATCGCTCAATGTCCCACCAAGGCTTCCTCCTAGAGTACGAGGGAATTCTCGACAGGGGATTGAGACCCCTAGTGGTTGCACTTGTCGTTGCAAATAAACAAGACCTCCATTGGCTCAAGAGGAGTGGCCGCACGGGCTAGAGGGTCACCCTCTAGATGTGATTTCCACAAAAGAACACTCGCAACCGGAGCTGAGTTCTCGGTAAATCTCGGCGACAAAGGAGAGACCTTTGGAGGCACCAGTTGGGAGCCCTCTTCGGAGAAGAGTGCAACCGAGAGGTCATGTAACCGCTCCATTGAGTGAATCGAGTAAGGTTTTTCACAAAGCTCGATGGGACCACTCCAATAATTGGGCTACCAAAACCAACAGATACAACACCCTATTTGGTAATAGTCGGATTCTCTAAGAGAAAGCGGGTCGGGTTTAGATCCGGTATGTCTAAAAGATTCAGCTCGAAAGAGCCGAACAAAATCAAGTGAGGCCCTAAAAGGGAAGGCCATGAAATGGTGTGCCCTAAAATGAAAGGCGACACTACAGGAGATGCATAAGATGAAAGGTCGTGTGTCTAAAAGTGGTTGGGTAACCAAACATTCACTGTTAGAGTCCAAAAGATTTCCTTCGACTTGAAGAGTTTACAAACTTAGAGTCATTGAATGCCATCGTAGATCTTCGACAAATACAGGCATTGAATGTTGCTTCTTCACCAGCTTTTTTGAACAATCGACGGCTTCAACAATCGCAAGAGGCGACGACATCAACAGAAGGATCTGTACCTGAGCATTGAACAAAGCTTTTCCCACTTGAACTGTGCAAACCGACTCCGACGCACACAATTCCGAACCTTCCATGACCACCAGTGTAGCCGATGGATCTGATCCTAGTCTCTGTCCATCTACGTGTAAACGCGTCAACCACCCCAGGTATCTCAACGTTAGTCTAAGGGCTTCGACCGGGTGTGAAAGAAAAGTACACCAAGGATGCATGCCTCATGATGGTTCTTGAAGCTTCTCCATCTGTGAAGCATGGAGGACGCCAAGAGACCCTAAAACGTGATCTTCATGCATTAAGATTGTGACCTCTGCCTCCGATAATCCTCTAGCACACCACTCATTGTTGTCCAGGGCAACAACATCCCCAGAAAAGGAGATGCCCAACAGCCTTTTAATAGCCTCAAGCAGCCCAGAGGCCTCCAAAGGTTTCACCCAGAAGACCCTATGAAGATCCATTGTTTCTTGATTGATTCTGATCTCCCTTCAGAAACCACTATGCATACAATCGTGTTTGTATCGACCTCGCAACTTGAACGACTGTATCGTGAGTAGGGATGTGTCGTAGTACCATCTTCCCTTGTGGACAAGAGTGCTTCTGTTGACCCACGCAGCAACAGCAAAAATAGCAAGGTGGTAGCCCGCAAGAAGACACATGATGCCCATACATCCCGCACTGATAGCATCGTTGACCTCGTTTGCGATGCGATATAAATGAACAGCCTCCCTCACCCCTTTCTTCTTCCTGACAGGTGGCCCACGTGAACCTTTCATCTCCTTTCTTGGTGGCCCTCCTCCACTCATTCATCCCGCTTCGCACCTCCCATTGTAGGCACTCTCTGCACCGTCGAGCACTCTCCATCGACAATCTTGATCTGAGGGCTCATTTTATAGTCTTATTTTATAATTGGTTCTCTATGTAATTGTCACCTTCGATCTCCACTATATAACAGACTATAGGACATCTTTTCTCATTATGAAATTTCATCCTATTTTTCAATATGGTAGATGGTAACCAATGTTTGGAGGAAGATTCAACAAAAGCACGACATGATCAACCAGATGGTGTTGAGAAAGATGTATCAGGCAAAGTTGGATGTTGTAACGGATCTTCTTAGCCAAGATCAGTGTTTCCTACCATTTGAGAGAACTCTTCAAATAAATGAAGCCTAATTATATGGCTATTGCTCAACCAGTGTCTTGAGCCCTTCAGGTAATCATGTAAAACCATTGTCATTATTTGCTATCCCTATTTTTCTTCCCCATAGTCTGCATCGTTTTTAGGAAACTGATCATTACTTCTCCAAAATTTAGGTGTTGCTCATGTACTTGCAGATCTAGCATACCCACTCTTGGATTTGAATCTACCATCCAGAATTATACAACATAAATTTGATCAAAATAAACTAAAATCTCTCTGATTAAATTCTAGTTGAAACCAACAAGAAAAGAAGAAAAACATTTGTTTCTAACAAGTAGTTAAGAGTTTTGCACACCTCCAGACACAAGTCCAGTAATTGACGACTTCGAGGGTAATCTCCGCATCTATAATATCCAACAGCCAGAAGATACAGTTTCTCTCTCCTTTGCAAGGGACTGCTTGAGCTGCTCAAGGATGCTGGAATCCAGTCCACAATTAAAATATTACTAAGCAGCATTTTCATGCAAAAATGACAATCATTTACTATGGAAATAATGACAAACTAAACATGTAAATAAAAAAACTAAAGATTGACCACAAGATCTAAGATGTGATGGAAGTAGTCTGACCTTCAAGCATTCCTATTCCACGCTGCACATCAGCTGGTTGTCTAGAATGAACAAGTGACCATGACAACCTCATAATGCTGTCATTCTTCTTCTCATCTGAGTCACTTTCCGCAACTTCTCTCTCACAACCCTTCGAAAACCATATTGTAAGAAAAAGATGGCTGCGCACGTGAATACAATTGAAAACCAAAACATGATAAAATAATTGATAATAACCCCAATCCTCAGAGTATTGCCCAGTGAATCAATTAATTTCAATCCTGTCTTCGGACTGATATTTCTGTACTGTATTTCTTCTTTCTTCAAACATGTATTAGGATTGGCATTTTCTTCTTCTCTCTTTTCTTATTATGAAAGAGAATACATGCCGCAGGTTGAAAAACATATATATCTCCACTAATAAGTATAAAGACATCACAAATATACCTTGACAAAGCCTTCTCCCACAATAAGTAGAGGGTCGGTTACATGGATTCTTACTCAAATCCATGTTGAAAGATTCGACTATTTTTAATGTTGATGGTCGGCTACCTAACATAACCCCCACAAGAGGAGATTTGAACCCTGATTTTTGGGTAATAGGCATACTGCACTACCACCAGACATCACAAATATACAGCAGCAATAACAAAGCATTTTCCCACATTAAGTAGGATCGGCTACATGGATTCTTTGCCTCCATTCAGATCTATCTTAGGTCAATCTCGAATTAGATCCAAAAAACTAAGATCCCTTCATATAGTCCCATTCCAACACTTCTTGAGCCCTCATCGTCCTCTTTTAACCGGCTCAACATCCCAAAACTTGCACCTCCTAACGGTGCATCAGTCCACCTCCTTTCCAAATGGCCAAACTACCTTAAGCGGTTTTCTCGCATCTTATCCTCGATCGAAACTACACCAACTTTCTTTCTGATTGCATCATTAAGAATCCGATATTTACGTGTGTGTCTGTGTCCACACATCTACCTTAGCATTTTCATTTCTGCTTCTACCATTCTCTGCACATGTCTATGATTCACAGGCCAACATTCAGATCCATAGAGCATAGCATGTCTCACGACTGCTTTGTAAAACTTCGATTTTCAAAGAAATTTCTTATCACAGAGAATAGTAGAGGCTCCTCTCCACTTTAGCCAACCTGCATTTATTCTATTAGTAACATCTCCATCAATGCCACCATCATGTTGCAAAGAAGATCGCATGTATCTAAAAGAATCTCTCGTCTGAATGTTATTGTCGCAAATCTTCACATCAATTACTTCACCATTGCTTCCATCAAAAGTAGACTCCATATATTCAGTCTTAACCTTACTTATACGAAATCCTTTAGTCTCCAATGCATGTCTCCAGACCTCAAGCTTCTCATTTACTCCATCTCTAGTCTCATCAATCAACACAATATAATCAGGGAATAACGTGACTTGTCAACTCGTCCATAATCAAAGTAAAAAAGGAATGGACTCAATGCTGAACCTTGATGCAGAACAATGTTGATGTCAAAATAATCAGTTTTCCCTGACTGGATCCGTACACAAGATGAAGCATTTGTGAGGTTAATATATAGGGCAAGTACTTGTCTCTTCTCCAAAACTCTTCGCAATATCTCCCGTGGGACAGAATCATAAGTCTTCCCCAAATCAATAAAAATCATATGGAGGTTCTTCCTTTTAGCTCTATAAATCTCCATCGATCTCCTCGACAAGTGGATGGGTACAATAGTCGAGCGACATGGCATGAATCTGAATTGGTTTTCTTGTACTTTGTAAACTTGCGTCAACCTGTTTTCGATCACACATTCCCAAATCTACATAGTGTGACTATTCACCTTGATACCTCTATAATTTCAACAATTTTAAATGTCTCCTTTCTTCTTATAAAGAGGCATCATGATGCTTTTCCTCCAATCTTCGAGTATTTTCTTGCTTCACCAAATAATTGTAAGCCAAGTCAAACCTAGCTCACCTAAAACTCTCCATACTTCTATAAGAACATCATCAGGTCCTACACCTTTCTCAGGTCTCATAACCTTAAAAGCCTCTGCTACTTCGTTCCTTTGTAAGTGTAATATACACTATAAAAACTATAAACATAAGCATAATCTTTCTCATATGGGTATTGACTTGTTTTGAGTATGTGGTTGACATGATTTGGGATTTGGTGTAGATTTTGTGGTGGAGTTGATGGGTAGTATTAGCCATATGGCTAGCAATTGCACCAGCCCATCCGGATTGAACCAAGGAAACTTAATCAAGGACACATGGAATTGGAAATTTGTAAAAACATTCAAAAGGAGATTTCCTAATGGATTGATAAGATGAAACATTACAAAAAATTCAGCAAAAAGAAGAATCGAGTCTCATTGAGTAGTTCGGTTTCCTGTGAGGCAATACAGCAAGTGTCCCAAATATCTGATTACTACTTTTGTTTGACCATTAATTTGGAAATGATATGCAATGTGATAGTGTAAATGCATGCCCAACTATGACCATGACTTGATATACGTATCAGCCCAAAATGAATGAGGTATGCAATGCACGAGGACAACTTCCTTAGAAAGGGAACCAATTTTATGGGATGCATCAAAGGACTTCATACACATGACACAATATGTCGTTTTTGAAATGATATCAATCATGGCAAACGCAGAGAGAACCATCCTAGGGGTTGGTATAAGCATGATTACATGGTCTTTAGGGATATTCTCTTGATGATGTGTAAGAATTGTTCGAGGAGAGTGAGGGTTCGAACTCTACATTTGAATCTTCGATGCCATTCAGTCATGGGGCATATGGGATAGGCCAGTTTCAAAGATAGGATTCATGTGGGTTTGTTTGTCTCGTAGAGGTGGGGGGTTCTTGGGCATAACATCTGCATATTATTCCAGGGTCAGGGAAACTTCGTAATCCATTTGACCAAGGTTCGTAGCATCGTACCCAATCTCGTTACCAGCAAAAACAAAAGTGATTAGTGAGTCAGGGCGGAAGTTGGAAAGTAGCAGCATCGAGAATCTCAGGTGAGTTGTGTGTAAGTAAGGTTTCTTGACCATCATAGAGTTTTGGCGATCCATTTAAGGACCTTCGCATCGGTCGATTGTCATTTGCTTGGGATTATGAGTATGAGATCGGAGTTGAAGGGTGCTTTGTGTCTTGTCTATTATACCAGTATCCTTCATCCTCTCATGGGTTGTACATCTACCAAATTGCCAAGGGTATCCTATTGACAGGTGCGGCAGTGTTGTAAAAGTCACCTGACTGGTCCGACTAGTCTAGTCAGTGGGGTGGCCGACCGAGTACTGACTGATTTCAACTAGGCACACTAGTCGACTATTTTTTGCTTGGAGATACCATTTTTTTATGTTTTGCCTTTTTTTATAAGCAAACTTATTATAATATGCTTAATGTTTTATTTAAATTCAATTACTTCTTTTATTTTATTATGATAGTATAAAAATGTACAAGATCTATATAAATGTGTATATAAATGAGTTACATATTAAAATAATCATAAAATTCAAAGTCGGTTAAAGTCTGACTAAATCCGATTAGTCGTCCGACTGCCGATTAATCCTTAGTCAGTAACTCGGCCAATCGAATACTGACTATCGACTTTTGCAACCTTGAGGTGTGGCACTTCCATCGATGCAATGTGACACCAGATCTCATCCTCATGAGTCGGGGCAAGGACAAATTTGTTGAGGCACTGACTTGGTGTTTGGTACCCTTTCTTAAGCCATATCGCACTACTTGGTCGATCCTAAGGTTGTATTCGCTCCCCTGACTTGTCGTTTACCTCTTGGGCTACAACATTTCCAATGTTTCCTCTAGTGATGACCAGAGAGTCACGGTAGTCATTAGAAGTACATACGGTGTGAAATATGCCCCTTCTTAACCAAGCATCATATCTCACAATCTCACGTACTAGTGTGAACTGTGGCACAAACTCCATTGGTGCACTATTTTCTCCTTCAAGGTCATGTTTAATCAAGGGGAAAGGTCCACTAATGTCAGCATCAACATTGCTAGTCTTATAATCTTTCTTGTCATTTGAACACTCGGTCATTATTTCAAGTTCAACCTCACAAGTGGGGGTGGCCTCATCACTTGGCTCATCATGCACTAGGTATGTGTTTGTTATGTGTGGATTGGGGTACTCTGATGCCATATAATCTTTTTTGCGGGTACCTCAAGCAGCAATCATATCCCATGGTAGGTCGAGCGCCGAGGATTCTTGATCTAGCATAAGCGGGGTGGGGCTGGGTGAGGGTATCTACAAGAGTGGTGCGAGCTCCCGAAGCACCTGCTTTGACGGTTGACTGTGAGCCAATCCCGGTTAGTCCAGTAGATGTGTTTGGCCTGGTGATTGGGTCATTAGAGGTGATTGTGGGGCTTGAGTCAATCTCTATCTGAGTAGCTCTGTCATTGGTCGCATCCATGGTACGGTTGTCACACATGCATAGTTTGAATGAGTTATATGCTCGCGATCCATGTGTGGGTTGAGAGTCACTTTCCTTTGGGTTGCTCCGAGCTATCGAAACCTGGAATTCTTTGGTGTATTCCTTGATGGTACATGCCCCTTGGCAAAGGGTTTGAAGATGGCGGTAAGAGTTATGTCGGTATTCCTTTGGTAGAAACTAGTCACATAGCTTATGTTGCATCTTGGTCCAGGAACGAACTTTTTCTTTACCGGGATGGTGTCGCTCCTCTTTAAGTCACTTCCACCAAAGTAAGTCGTGTCCCTTTAATTTCAACGTGGTAACCCGAACCCTATTTTCACTCGATAGATCCATTCGCAAGAAGAAGCGATCCAATCGATCCATCCAGGCTAAGAAGGCATCGTGATCATGTCTTCCATCAAATTCATCCACATCAATCAACATGGTGTGGTCCCATTTGAAGTTTTGTAATTGATTAAGATGTTGACTCCATGGCATGTGTTCTCTAGGTTGCTTCACCTCTCACTGCCCGTGGGACTTTCTATCTTTATTACCCAATTTGTGTGGTGACTCCTGATTTAGGGATTTTGTGGCATTCTTTGACCTAGGATCAACAACCACTTTATCTTGTAGGTGACATCGATGGTCATGGGAACTAAGATCTCGAGTTTTTTGTGATTGCCAACCCCTTACGTTGTGATCATGTTTATATCGCCTCTCCGTCTTGTTTAATATCATGGCTTCCAAGTTCTAACTGTTGGGTATCCCCATGGAAGGCAATATCGATATCATTTTGATATTGTATCGATACAATATTTCAACGATATGTTGGTGATATATCGCCAAAATATCACCCATATCGACGATCTTTTGTGAAGGAATGGCCTGAAAAGGAGGATATATCGACATATCGATACTGATATCGATCTCATGTCGATATATAGGCGATATATCACCAATATATCGTGATATTTCCTTCTATGGGTATCCCTAATCATTGTTTTCTCTATATTTCCTAAGTTAACCGAATGTTGGTACAACAGATTTTAGTTCCAAAGTTTGCTATCATGGATTCCAAACATGACATGGAATGTGGGTCAGGTTGATGAGCCAACATTAATTAGTTTCTAAAATCACAGACACAGAGGAGGAGAAAAAAAGGACAAATTCCTTTTTGCGCAACAAAAAAGAGAGATTTTAAATAATGAAAATTGCAAATAAAGGACGGGAAAAGAATTGAATAACGAGCGGAAAAAAAAAGTCGGAAGAGTCATACAACGAGCAAGAAATTAAAGGTGGTTGGCAGAGCCAAACAATAAGCAAAAAAAATAAAAATCGGTCGGCTGAGTCGTACACCAAGCATGGAAATAAAGATGATTGGCAAAGCCGAACAAGCAAGAAAATAAAGCGGTAGGCATAGCCGTACACGAAAAATTAATAATGATAAGGTAGGCAGTGCTTAACAATTGACAGAAAGTAAAATGGTAGGCAAGGCCTTACAACTTGCAGAGATTAAAAAGTATGAGCCATGCAAAAGAGAAGAAGGAAAGAAAAGAGAAGAAAAAATAACATATGCAATGCAAGTGCAAAATGAAATGATATTTTTTCTTACGGGTCAATTTTGCTCTGATACCATTTTGATGCAATCTCAAAAATCCCTAAATCCATTCCTACTCACGACAAAGATAAATATGATAGCTAGATGCTCAGCATGTGGATATAATTAAATAAACAATAGATTCAAGTTCTCCAAAGATACCAAAATATCAGGCCAGAACTCTGAATTAAATGTGTGAAAACCATAAGAACAATATAACTATGATTCAAATAAATGAACGCCAGAATTGGGAGAATTGAATGGTTGACTCGTAAGTTGTAAATTGACCCAAAACCAAAAGACAAAGGATACTAATATGTGCATACAAACAATTGTAGTGAGATAACACCAAGTCTCAGATGTTAGATGTGGAACTGGAATCAGCAGAAAATAAAGGAACTGTAGAGCATTTCAGACATGACTCAAATCAAAAGAAATAAGAAGCGATGCGAGACTTGTGGAACGAATTGAAAAGAAATGAGTAATATTATCGTATCCCTAGAGCTCTCTTATATAGGAGAAAAGCTCTAAGGGGAAATTACATAGAGAGACAACGAAAAGGAAAAATTACAAGATAATACTAAAGAGATATAAAATATCTCAACACTCCCCCTCAAGTTAGAGCATATATATTTATCATGCTCAGCTTGGAACAACAGTGAAATGGTTCCTTTGCAAGGGCTTTTGTAGAGATATTTCTATATTCTATATATTGTTTATTTATTTTTATTTTCTTGTTTCCACCTTATGTAATTTACCTCTAGGCCTTCTCTATATAAGAGAGCCTAGGGTTCTTTGGAATTATAACAAATCCTTTTCTCCCAATATGGTATCAGAGCCAAAACCCTAGCCCACCACCACTCCTGTCGCTGCCCCCCTCCTCTCCCGCCTATCATCGGCCCTCATCCCTCCGTCGGCCTCTCCCCGCCGCCCCCCACCACACCCTCCAGCTGCGCCCCCTCCCGCCACCACCCCCCTCCCGTCGACCTCTCCCCGCCGCCAGCCCTCTCCTACTGCCAGCCTTCTCCCTGCCACCAGCTCGCTCCCTTCCCGTTGTCGGCCCCCTCCTCTCTTTCCGTCGCCGCCTCCTATGGGTTTGAGTGCATAGGTCTACAAATGCACTCATATCCTCTTGTGATATTTATGTAGACATTTGTTCTTTGGTCTAAAAACCCTAGTTCCATATCTCCGGCAAAATGTCAGATTACGAGGTCGATATGCCCTCCATAGGCACTTTCAAAGGTCCAGCGCCCATTGTCAAAATGGATGGGACGAACTATGAGCTATGGGCAACGCAGTTAATGAGTCTCATGAAGTTGAATGGTAAGAAACGCATTTTTACCGAAGATGAGCCGGCAGAAAAGACTGGGGTTTATGCCTCCTGGGAGGCTGATGATTCATATGCCAAAGTCTGGCTTTCAGGAACACTGACGATGGAGATTGCTAATGATGTTCTCCATCATCCCATTGCTAAGGCGATGTGGGACATACTTGCAGCAACATACTCGCGAGTGCGAATGAGACCAAGATCCTTCAACTCCAACATGACATATTTACAGTCAAGCAGAACGACCGGCCTCTTCACTCCTTATATACATCCTTGCGAGGGATGTTTGAGAAGCCCTACAGCATCATTTGTCTTATTGCGACTCCCGAGCAACAGAAGACCTTTCGGAATGCTACCATGGTAGGGGTCTTACTTGCAGCACTTGACCCTAAATATGATGATGCTCCCTCGTGGATTGTTGCACATGCTACTATTCCTCCAATAGAGGAAGTTTGCCGCAAGCTTAGCTGCATTACAGTCCCGTCCAATGCTCCTACTTAGCCTCCTTCAACGATGGCGGCCTCCAGAGGCAGAGGAGCCTCTTCTTCGTACCGTAGTCGTGGACCTTGTGGTGGAGGCAGTCGTTTTCGTCAGTCGTGCACCTTCTATCATCGTCCAGGTCATGCGGAGGATACATGCTATTCTGAGCTTGGTTTTCCGGCAACGGCGTGTATAGCCGAGCATGTTGCATCTCCAACAACATCTGCTTCAGATCAGAGGTTTGAGGAGCTTGTTGCAAGATTGTGTGATATTATGCCCCCTGCGTCTACGGAACCTTCAAGAGGCACCTCGAACATTGTTGTTTCAGCCACTGCCAGTACCTTAGCCACTGCTAGCACCTCAGGTAGTGCTTATGCCTTTACTTCCTATCATGGATCTGATGTTTCAGAATGGATTATGGACTCCGGTGTGATACATCATCTTTGCCGAGACAAATATAAACTTACATCCTATTGGGAGTTTCCACCAGGGTGATCTGTCGTCATAGCCGATGGGACTCATTCTCCTATTATTAGACAGTGGGAGATCACTTTATTGTCGTCCATGCGTCTATGGAATGTGTTACATGCTCCTGATTTTTCGATGAATCTACTCTCTATCAGTCAGATTACGAAGGATTTGCACTGTTGCGCTATATTTGACCCATCATCTCTTGTTTTTTAGGGCATTCTTATGGGCAGGGTGATTGGTTGTGGTTGTGAGCAGGATGGTCTTTATCGTCCGGTCCGAACACCTTATGCTGGAGTCTCCTCTCAGTCAAGTGGACCAGCCTCTCCATTTACATGGCATCTACGCTTTGGCCACCTCCCTCTTCAGAAGATGTGTCATATCTTGCCTCACATCTCACTGAGTTCTTCCTTTCAGTGTGAAGCATGTCAATTGGGAAAGCATTATAGATCTACCTTTCCCAGTCGTCAGTCTCGAAGCAGTAGCTCCCATTTTGAGTTATTTCATGTTGACATTTGAGGTCTGAGTCGTGTTCCTGAACACCAGGGGCACAGGTTTTATCTAGTCATTGTTGATGATTTCTTTCTCTCGTCTGTCGTGGCTGTTTTTGTTGAAGAATAAATCTGAAGCAGAGGATGTGATCAAAAATATTATAAATGAAGTGCCATATGTTTTTCCTCTACTATTAAATATGTGTGTACAGATAATGCTTTGGAATTTTGCACCCGTGCTCTTTCACACTTCTTCTCATCTCGAGGCATTATCCATCAAACCACCTGTACTTACACGTCTCAACAGAATGTAATTGCTGAGAGAAAGCATCGTCATCTTCTTGATATCACTCGAACTCTCCTTATCCATAGTTGTGCCCTCGTTTCTTTTTGGGGTGATGCAGTCCTTACGGCATGTTATCTTGTGAATCATATGCCATCCTCTGTCTTAAGTGAGAAATTCCTCTTTCTGTTGTCCTTCCTGATAAGGATTTATTCTCACTTACTCCTCGTGTCTTTGGCGTTGTTGCCTTCGTTCACCAGTTGTCTCCGGGACTTGACAAGCTCTCACCTAGGGCTGTCAAGTGTGTATTTGTTGGCTACTCTCGAACTCGGAAGGGTTACCGATGATATGACCCTATAAACAAGAAATATTTTGTCAATGATGATGTCACATTCTTTGAGTCTGTAATGTATTTCTCCCCTGCATGTGACAAGTTGGCCTCATCCACATCTAATGATGAGATCTATGTACCACCTCCTCCTATGTGTTCATCCCTTTTAGTTCCAGTTCCAGTTGTCCCACCATCACCACTGCTGCCACCGCCTCCACAACCACTTGTTTCACCCTTACCAAAATTATATACCCATCGGTCTGTTCCTGCTCATGGTGCTCGTCAATCATCTAGCACACCTCAGGTTTATCCAGATACTATTACTAATGACGGGTCTGATAATGTGCAAGTGCATGGATCATCTTTAGAGGATAATAGCATATCGACGAGTATTGTTTCTGATGATATGGATGTACCTATTGCCATACGGAAGCAGAAACGTACATGTGCATCATATCCACTTGCTTCGTAGGTTTCCTTCCATCGTCTCACAGGAGACTTTCAGAGGTTTGTTGTAGCTCTATCAGCCGTGGAGATACCACAGAATCATCAAGATGCCTTAAATATTGGTTGCCGGCGTTCTGCCATGACGAGATAGTTGCTCTACAGTCGCGGGGTACGTGGAGCTTGGTTCCCGCTCCCAAAGGAGCATCTGTTGTCAGCTGTAAGTGGGTGTCCACTGTCAATATCATGTAAATGGTAGCCTTGATCGTTACAAGGCAAGGCTAGTGGCGCGAGGCTTCACTCAAACATACGGTATGGATTATATGGACATATTATCTCCAGTTGCACGTCATTCGACTCTACGTGTCCTCCTGTCAGTTGTTGCGGTACGTCAGGGTTGTAAAAGTCGCCCGATTGGCCCGACTAGTAGGTCCGACTAGTCTAGTCAGTGGGGTGGCCGACCGAGTACCGACTAATTTCGACTAAGCACACTAGTCAACCAATTTTCGCTAGGAGATACCATATTTTTATATGTTTTGCTTTTTTTTATAAGCAAACTTATTATAATATACTTGGTGTTTTATTTAAATTCGATTACTTTTTTTAGTTAATTATGATAGTATAAAAATGTACAAAATCTATATAAACATATGTATAAAAATGAGTTATATATTTAAAATAATCATAAAATTAAAAGCCGATTAAAGTTCAACTAAATCCGATTAGTCGTCCGACTGTCGATTAATCCTTAGTCAGTAACCTGACCGACCGAGTACCGACTACCGACTTTTGCAACCTTGTGGTACGTGATTGGCCCTTATTTCAGCTTGATGTTAAGAATGCCTTCTTGTATGGAGGTCTGCAAGAAGAAGTCTACATGCAGCGGCCTATGAGGTTTGCTGCTGAGGGGGAGAGTCACATAGTGTGTAGATTTCACAAAGCGATATATGGTCTTAAACAAAGCCGACGGGCGTGGTTTCAGAAGCTTTCTGATCTAATTGAAAAGCAAGGGTTCAAAAGATCAAATGCAGATCATTCTTTATTTATCCAAAAGACTTCCACAGGTACGGTTATTATTATGGTGTATGTTGATGATATACTTGTTACAGGAGATGATACACAAGGGATAAAGATGGCAAAAGCATTTCTAGACCATCATTTTGTTATTAAGGATCTTGGCACTCTACGATATTTTCTGGGGTTGGAATTTACCAGGAATGCGCAGAGTCTTGTGATGATCCAAAGGAAGTATATTACAGGTATGCTTATTGAGACGAGCACGATTGGGTGTCGACCCTCAATTACTCCTATGGATCCCAGCATGAAGTTATATGATGATGATACAGAGGAGGTTGACAAGAGAAGATATAGAGAAATGATGGGTAAGCTTCTTTATATCACTATCACTAGACCTGATATTGCTTTTGTAGTGAGTCGGGTAAGTCGGTTCATGGAACAACCTAGACAAGTACATATGGACGCCATATACATGATCTGAGATATCTAAAGTCGTCTCCAGGCACAGGATTACTATTCAGAAAAGAAACAAACATTTCTTTTTCTGCATGTGCTGATGCGGATTATGCAGGATGCCCTAGGGATCGGAAGTCTACTTCAGGTTTTGCAGTGTTTGTGGATAAGTCTTTGATTTTTTGGAAAAGCAAGAAACAAACAATGGTGGATAGATCTAGTGTTGAATCTGAATATAGGGTCATGGCACAAGCAAGCACTGAGATGATGTGGATTCAAGTTGTGTTAAAAGATTTGCATATAGATGTACCTCTTCCCATGCAGCTACAATGTGATAATCAAGTTGCGCTATTCATTGCTAATATCTTGCTTTTCATGAAAGAACAAAGCATATTGAGGTAGACTGTCACTATACTAGAGATATGATCCAGAAGGGCTTGATTCCTACTTCTCATATCAGTTCAGGAGAGCATACTGCCGACATCTTCACCAAACCACTGCTCAGAGAGCCATTCCAGAAGTGTTCTTCCAAGCTGAGCATGACCGATATCTATGCTCCATCTTGAGGGGGATTGTAGAGATATTTCTATATTCTATGTACCATTTGGATATTTTTATTTTCTTGTTTCCACCTTATGTAATTTATCCATAGGCCTTCTCTATATAAGAGATCCAAGGGTTCTTCGGAATTATAACGAATCTTTTTCTCCCAACAACTTTGGTAAACACGTCAGCAATCTGAGCACCTGAAGCAACATGAGAAGTGAATATGAGCCTTTTTTGAATCAAGTCACGGGTGTAGCGACGGTCAACCTCAATGTGCTTTGTCCTTTCATGAAAGGCTAGATTATTAGCTATGAACAAAGCAGCTTGGTTATCACATTTAAGGTGCATAGGAAGAGGCATCTCAATGGTTAGGTCAGTCAGAACGGGTGTACCCCACATCATTTATGTACTTCCTTGGGCCATAGACCTATACTCGGATTTAGCGTTGAATCTTGCCACAACCGTATATTTCTTGCTCTTCCATGAAACCAAAGAGCTGCCCACAAACACAGTGAAGCCTGAAGTAGACTTCTTGTCCTTGGGACACACTGCATAGTCTGCATCCGCACATCCTGAAACTGCAAGAGACGTGTCTTTCCTGAATAGAAGCATTGCACCTGGAGAAGGCTTGAGGTACCTTAAGATCATGTTAACTGCATCCATGTGAGCATGCCTAGGCTACTCCATAAACTGGCTAACCCTGCTGACAGCAAACGATATATCAGGTCTAGTAATAGTTACATACAATAGCTTCCTACCAGCTCTATGTATTGTCTATTATCCACCTCTGCAGAGTCATTATCATATAGCCAAGCATTAGGATCCATTGGAGTAGTAGCAGGTCTATACCCTGTCATACCTGTTTCAGATAGAAGATCAATGATGTATTTTCTTTGCGTCATTACCATTCCCTGCTGATTTCTTGCAAATTCTAGGCCAAGAAAATACCACAGTTTGCCAAGGTCCTTGGTCACAAACTATTGTCCAAGGAAATCTTTAGCTACCTGAATACACTGGTTATCACTTCCTGTAACAATAATATCATCCACATAGACCAAAATAGCAATCTTCCCGTTCTGGGTTCTCTTAACATGATCTGCAGTAGATCTGACAAAACCATGTTGTTCAATCAACTCCGAGAGCTTCTGAAACCAAGCCCTCGGAGTCTGCTTGAGGCCATATATGGCCTTGTGGAGTTTGCACACCATCCTAGATTCCCCCTCGGCAACAAACCCTGGTGGTTGCTGCATACATAGTACATACCTCTTCATGCAAATCTCCATATAAGAAAGCATTTTTCACATCCAATTGGAAAAGCGGCTAGTCCTAGACCACGGCAACAGCAATAAGAACATGCAGAGTAGAATGACGCGCAACAAGAGAAAAGTGTCCTGATAATCTACCCCATATGTTTGGGTGAACCTCCGAGTAACCAACCTAGCCTTGTACCTATCCATTGAACCATCTACACGGTGTTTAATTGTAAACACCCATTTACTGCCAACAACAGAAGCACCTGGGGGAGAGGGGACGTCACTCCATGTACCACGAAACTGTAAAGCAGCCATCTCTTCTTCCATAGCAAGACGCCACGAACCACTTTGCATACCTTCCTAATAGGTTTATGGAACCTGCACTGTTGATAAGGCAACAACAAACCTTTGATAGTCTTCAGATAGACGTGCCAAGGAAACATAAGAAGAAAGAGGATGCATAGTACATGCACGCCTCTTCCTACAGAGAGCAATAGGCACGTCCAAGTCCATAGCATCCTCTGAAGGAGGATCAACTACGACATCATGCACGTTATCCTGCATACTCAAATCACCAGTACCATCAGTAGAACTCAAATGTTCAGAACATACCTTAGGCATGGTGGATAATGGAGGAGGCACATGAGCACGAGGTCGGCGCTGGTAAACCTGAGGAAAGAAAATAGGTGTGGCAGGAGGTGGAGGAGGTGACGGTGGAGGCAGTGGTGGAGGCAGTGGTGGAGTAGGTGATGTAGTGACATATGGGATGGATGACACAGGAAGTAGAGGCAGATAAACATGTTCTCTATTTTCTAAAGGAATGAGCTTGTCACATATAGGAGAGAAATACATAATGGATTCAAAAAAGGTGACATATGCACTAACATAATACCTTCATCGAGCAGGGTCAAAGCAATGATACCCTTTTTGGGTCTTGGAGTACCCAACGAACACACACTTGATCGCTCTAGAGAGCTTATCCAGACCTGGAGACATCTGATGGACAAAAGCAATGGATCCAAAGACACGAGGCGTGAAAGAGAAAAGATCTGTCTCGAGAAACACAATCGAGAACGAGATCTTCTCCCCTGAAACTGATGAAGGCATACGATTCACTAAATAAAATGCAGTAAGAACCGTGTCCTTCTAGTAAAAACGGGGAGCATGGCTCTGAATCAGAAGAGTCCTGGTAACATCCAAGAAATGGCATCGTTTTCTCCCAGCCACCTCATTTTGTTAAGAAGTGTATGCACAAGATGTTTGATGTACAATATTGTAGGATCTAAGGAACTGAGAAAGTTGTGTACTACAAAATTCAAGTGCATTATCAGAACGTATAAACTTGACATTCGCAGAAAACACATTCCTTATTTCATTAATAAAAGACTAAATGATAGGACCAGCATCAGACTTATTCTTAAGAAGAAAAACCCATGACAATCTAGAGAACTCATCAATAGCAATAAGATAAAACCTACGCCCCTGAAGATCTGGGACACGACTTGGTGTCAAATGTCAAAATGAATCAACTCGAATAGACTATGACTACTTCGACCCGACCCTGACGACTCTGGAATGTGTACCTATGATGCTTCCCAAGCTGGCATGTCTCGCACTGAAAAGTAGAACGAGGAGAGATCTGAGGAAGAACATGACGCAGCTTTTGTAGAGGAAGATGACCAAACCGAAGATGCCACATATATGAAGAGACAGATCCAGTGTGAAGAGAAGAGGCACCAGCATAAGGAGACTGCTCCAATCTGTAGAGACCTCCTTGATCACGGCCAGAACCAATCACCCTGCCCGTTAGGATGTCCTGAAATACAAGAGCAGAAGGGTCAAAAATGGCACGACAATATAAATCCTTTGTGATTTGACTAATAGATAGTAAGTTCATAGAGAATTCAGGAGCGTAAAGAACGTTCTGGAGCCACATTGCACGGGTTAACTGCACCTCCCCCTGACCAGTAATGGGAGAATGTGTCCCGTCTGCTATCACGACTGATCTTCCAGACTGAGTTGGCCTATAGGAACTAAACTGCCCTCTGTCACAACAGAAATAATGGGAAGCTCCTGAATCCATAATCCATTTTGACAAGTCTGCTCTGTAACAGCTAGTAAATGCATATGTTGTACCCGATGTAGATGTTGAGGTTGAGGCTGCTACCTCAGATGGTCCCGACGAAGAGCTGGTTGACCCGGGAGAAGGCATGATCTCTATGAGCCTTGCTACTAACTCATTAAATCTCTGATCAGATGTGGTTGAAGAACTGTTGCCATGCTGGATCTATTCGGTAATACGAGCCGAAGCTGGAAATCCATGCTTAGAATAGCATGTTTCCTCATAATGACCTGGCCTGTGAAAGTAGGTGCACGGTTGACGAGGGGGTCAACTGCCACCCCTCCCCCCTTCCACGGTCACGACGACCATGGAACTGTGTAGGGATCCCCCTACCACGAGATGTTGCCATGACAAGGGAAGTCTGAGACACATGAGTACTACCTGAAGATATGGAAAGCATGCTCAGCCTGCGATATGCCTCCTCCATTGGGTGTATATTGGCATCAGTCAGAATCTGTGCTCTAGCAACATCATACTCAGAGTTAAGTGCCACTAGAAAAACTCTAATCATCACCGAATCTCTACATACCTTGAGTTGCTCTGGAATGACAGTTAAGGGAATGTAGTCATGTATTTGGTGGGGGTGGGTCTCTAGGGCACAAGCTCCGATCTAAGATTGTCGCTCTGATACCATGTGGAAATGATTGAAATGAAAAGAGTAATATTATCATAGCCCTAGAGCTCTCTTATATATGAGAAAAGCTCTAAGGGAAAATTACATAAAGAGACAATGAAAAGAAAAATACAAGATAATACTAAAGAGATATAAAATATCTCAACAGGACTACTGTGGGGAATAGGAGATTGGGAAGGAAGAGGGAAACCGGGAAGAAGAGTTGGGGAGAGGAAGGGAAGGGATCGTAGGTCTTTTCTTGGTTTAATCTGCTCTCCCCTCTATCCTTCCCCTGGTGTCCCTTTTATAACAGGGCTACTCCCTTTAAGAATACAAAAAAAATCCAAAATTACATGGGTTGCATCATAGAAGGTGTGGTGCCCTTTCCAAATCGTGAGCTCCAAAGAAAATAACTTACATGGAAGCCCTGGAGAGATGCATAATGACAAGGGAACTCTTGGAAAAAAAATTTGTTGCTGAGAGTTGCATATAACTCCTCAAGATTGGGCATTAATTGCATCATTGTTCCATCATGATCGCTTCTATTGTGAAAATGCGGTATCTCATGTTAGGGTGTAAGCTGAAAGTTGGAGCACTTTGTGCGTGCCTTTTCCTTTTCCCATGTAATGTGAATGTAATTATTTTCTGTTGATTAATGGTGAAGTTCTTGGGCATACACCTATAGTGTGGAGGCTTTTTTTGTTTAAAAAAATATTTATGGCAGTTTTAAGACGATATATAAATATAACCTCCAACTTAGGAGACGCAAGTATGTGTAGGTTGAATGGGGCATGAATATGAAAGAACATGTCCGGGATCTATCCAGCAGGCCGTCTATGACACACGCGACATGTGCATGGCAGGTACGGGCCGCGTACACCAACCGTGGTTTATTCATGTCAGAAATAAGCTGCCTACAGTTTTCAAAAAAAATAAATAAATAAGCTGCCTACAGCAGCCACGACTTCACTTGGGATTCACTTGTAAGCCGCCTCCACGGGTCGCAGCTTGTTCCTCCATTGATGATCCATACATTTAAGAGACAGAAAAGCAAGCACCGCATCTATAGACTATAGCCATTTTCCTCGTTATAAGCTATTAAATTAGCATTTGTACGTGGTTTAAAATAATCGAATCTAAATCTGTTCGGGCTTTGATGCAAAAGAGGTAGTAAGATATGTTCGGGCGGACATCTAAAAGCACCATCCAACTCCAAATCATCCTCCAATTGATCCAATCGAGAGAATAGACAATAAACGATAACACAACTCATTTCAAAAATCCCCATCCAAACCATGTATTTTTCCTTCGAGTCACTGATATGGAAAAGGGTCTGATTCTAGCAGAATCAAAAGATAAGACTTACAGCAATGATGTCGCGATCGCACCAAGGGATGGCATCGCCGCCAGAGAAGAAGGTGTTGACGGATTCCAGGAATTGGGAGAACTTCGCCTCCATGATCGTTTGTTGTTCCGATCCAACAGAACAGCCCTAATACGTTGTTGCTTCGGATTGGCGGAGAATGGGATTTACATATACACGAGGAACAGGAATAAGAGCGGGGCGGATGAGGTCACGAGGAACTTGGGGTCGAAGAAAAAGACTACCTGATAGCTGCGCACCCTTGCCGATGGCTCTCTCTGAAATCGGTGACCATCGGGTCGCATGGTCTCCCTTTTACGAAAATTACGGGAAGTTCTCTAAAAGAAATCCTTTTTTAAAAATATGTGTGACTGTGAGAGAGACATTTGTACAAGGGTTGGGAATATACATCAATGTGTATGTAGGTCTACATTCACTGATGCAATAAATGTCCATTTTTTTTTATTTTTGAAATAAATTTTTAAAAGATTTGTTGTATTATTAAGTAGATTATGTGTTTCAATTTCGTGTAAAATATGTATTCTGCACACGTCCATATGAATCAGTAATTTTGAGATCGTTAAAATCCGATTGTCTTGATGAATAATTTAGACGTCTCAAATTAAGTTACAAATTGAATGACATAATGGTGATGTATTATGATCTAAACTAACCAATTTTATTTCAACAAAAATAAAAAAATAAACGTTTGTGGCATCGATGCATGTAAACTTACGTGCACTTTGGTACATACTCTGCAACCCTTTTTTAGCAAAATAAAACAACTTTATATTGAAATGGATTAGGAAGCATGCACCATACGTCCAAGGTGCATGTGAGTTTATGTGCATCGATGCCACAAATGTCCACTTTTATTTTTTGAAATGAACCCTAAGTGATCTACTTAGAATGATACGTGGAATATGTATTTCAAGCTTCATGTAAAACAAGCATTCCTAACATGTCCATCTAGAATGTGCATGTTTCATCAATTTTAAGACCATTAAAATTTGATGGTTTGATAAATAGGATATAAGTCTCAAATAAGTTGAATTTGGAATGACACCATGGTAATGTATAGTGATCTAAATCCTCCAAGATTTTATTTCAAAAAAAATAAAAAAAATGTCGATATTCATGGTACCGGTGCACGTAAACTTACATGCACCTTAGCGCATACTCCCTATTTCTATATTGAAATAAGCAATTTTGAAATAAGGTAGTTATGTCATGGTTACATCATATAACTCACTCTCACACTTTGTGAGTTTCTAATGTAGGACTAATTTTGGATTGTGTTGTTATGATTTCTCTTGGATTGGGTTATTATAATTTCTCTCATTTTATATTCACAATGTTCTTCTTGTGACATGGCTCATCACTTATTCTCATGGCTACTGGCAGCTGCATATTCTGGCTAGTATTCTTCTCATATCTCTGTGTAGAATGTCTCCACCTCTTCGGTGGCCTTTTCCACTATCATATGGAACCTGGCTCTGATACCATATCTGACAAAATGAGTCATGCTTTACTGGAGGAAGTGCATGAACACGCAACCGTAGTCGTGAGCAATTACCGATTCATGCATGTTAATCAATGAACATTTAAAAGAAAATCATCAACAACAAGAAAACCATATATCCATTCCAATTGAGAGGTTCGTTATTACATCACCAACAATGGTATACTTGCAAAAGAAAACTAAATAAATGCATAACATGATTCTTAATTCTAGTGCACATGCATAAATCCTCTACGAATCATGAAAAGATTCATACTACGTTGAATGTTTCAATGAGTTTGTCACTCTATCCTAGGTGTTCGTCAACCTTCATCTTCACCTTGATGTAATTTTTCATGAGCCTAATGCGTAGTATATATTGGGAGCCGTGAATGTGAATTCTTAATGGCCGTTCAGTCTGTTACATTGCATGCGCTTGAGTGTTCGTGAGAGTATGCCATTACATGCCCGGTAATTCCCTTTCATTTCTAGTTCGCTTCCTAACATGATGTATATTGATTCCTTTCATAAATATAAGTAAAAATATCAATATACATAATATATATAACAATCATTTCTTCCATCTCATGAGACATAATTCATGACAGCCATGGCATGTACATGTTTCTTTTATCATTCAAATCATTCTTGTATGTTAACCCATTAGGATGATTTTGCTTGACTTGTGATGGCTCATTTTTCTTTAACCATTTCTTGCATAACATGTAATGGTTTACTTCCCTTTTCAACCAGTTCTTGTATAACTTGTAATAGTTTATTCTTTTATTAAACCATTGCTTGCATGACTTTTCATATACTTGTCTAGTTATGTTTTCAATTGCCATGACATGATAGTGTATCTGAAAAATGTAGAGGACTTATTTTTGGCATATGCAGTTCCTAGAAAATCATATGCCCTTTATTTTTGGCATATGCAGTTCCTGAAAATCATATGCCCTTAGAAAGCGTTGCCCTTTAAGACTCACGAGAATCGTTCGAGTCGAAACATGACTCTTATAAGTCTATCATTTATATTCTTTTATCTCCTTTAATAAGAAAGTGTTTCTACAAGTGTATATTTGGTTTAACTCATCTTGATTCCTTTACGGCATCCCACTAGCTTCTTTCTTTATTTTTCATATACACATTGAAGACTACATTCGTTCTTTCTTATAATGAGATATACATGATAACAATTTCCTTCCTTATATATTGGTTCAGAAAATAATTTACCTATACACACATATATACATACATACATATATATATATATTATGCTACCGATATTATTTAAATAGAATGATTATCAAGACGTCCATCATACTATTTGACATCATGATAAACACTCAATTAAAGCTTTGTTAATCCACCAAGATTTTCATTGAATTGGAAATATTTCTCTAACCATGACACGATCTTAAAGATCATACGGTATCACAAAAAAGAAAAGAAAAGAAAAGGAGGTGGCCCTGCAATTCTCGGATCCGAACCACCCGAATTCGAAACCGAACCTGACTCAATTTGAGTCCACTTGATCCGATAAAAAATAAATTAATATTGGATAAATCAGGATCGATCCGCAAATCGTAGATCAGATCCCATTTAGATGTGATTAACCAAAAATCGTTCACATTGAACCTCGTATCGTAAAAAAGAGTCAGTGACACGATCCAGATGACAATGTAAACAAAGACCGTCACTGAATCCTTCTTGACGAACCAGAATCAACAGAATCGACCGTTTGTTGATAAGAGGTCATTTGACCAAATTTAATTGTAAAATTTAATAATGGATCGAAAATGTATTTTGCTAATTTCTGAATCAATCTTACGTCAGAAAAATATGAATATTGGACTCATTTTAATCGTCACCCCGAGACGTTCGAAACGAGCCCTTATATACCTGAATCAGAGATCAAAGATGGTAGTTACAATGACTTAATGACTTAGTATTTTTATTAGAAATAAAAATAAAAATAAAAGATTACAACACACGTGCATAGTTTTCTCCCCAATTACTAACACATCACCATTTTATTTTCCTCCCAATTCCACGCATACCCCTTCCCTTGCTCTTATTTATATCACTTTCACCCCTTCTTCTTCCTCATCCCCATCTTCTTATTCTGCTCATCTCTTCTTCCCCAAGCAAGAACCCATCCTCTTTATTCTTCTTGTTGTTGCTGTTGTTGTTGATCCATTTCTTCCATTCCAAAAGGTCCAAGGTACAAGCCAATCTTCCTCTTCTGTTGTCATTCCTGAATTTATACCCATTTAATCCAATGTTTGGGGGGGGGGGGGGGGGGGGATGGGAGATTAGAGAAGTGTATCAAAGCACCGTAACTATGGGGTTGAAGACTATTGGGATGATTGTCATGTTCTATTGTAGGACCATGTGAAGTTGGATCATCCATTATTTCTTCTCGATGAAACCAATACCACATGAATTTGTATGCATGCCTCATCCTCTTGTGTATTCCTTCGATTCTTGATCTTGTATTAAACACAAAACCACATATGACACATAATTGAAAGATCTTAACAAGGTCCGATTATCCAACTCAATCCTTCACTTCAACACTTCTTGATATTATGTTCCAGTAAAAGTTGAAGTACATAGACGTGTGTTATCAACGCCTGGTATTTTTTTTATCTAGATTTTCGTTGCTCGCAATTTAAAGTTTTGCTAGACATCTTCACTGAAGCCTTAGTATATAACTTTGTTTATAGATTTGTGATTCATTGTGATAAAAAAACTGACCATGTTTATATTGATGCTCCAGCTTGTGGGAAAATATCTGGGGTCAAAATGTTATAGTTAGAATTCCAAATATTGGTCTTTCAGTTAGAAGTCTTGAGTAAGTTTTCCATTTGATCTCTAGTGGTATAAGGGTGTCCTAGTTGCTTAGGTTTTTTCTTTCTTTCTCCATCACATACTTTACAAATGTAAAGTTGTTGGTAATATGATAAAGTATCATGAAATCATTTTTATTGCTATAGCGAAGCATGGATTATTATTTATTATTATTATTAGAGCTTAACTTTAACTGCTGCATCTTGTCCATATAACTGCTGCATCTTGTCCATATGGGGAAATTGAATTTGTTGTTGGGATGTTTGCTATAAGCTTTAGTTGCAATTATAAGAACATTGTAATACTTATCTAAGGAATAGTACAAAATGGTAGTTGCTTGTTAGATCATTTTGTGCTTGATGATTTTCTCTTCACACGATTTTCTAGATCTCATATAATAAGGAGCACACTATATACAACAAGACTGTAGAGATATCATATTCTAATTATAATGGATGAAGGACCAAATTGACTATAAAGGGGCTCTTAATATTCAAAGAATTCGGTTGGCAGACAAATATTTCATAGTTATAACTTAGAGAGGATATGCGATCTTGAGTTCTTTTGAAACATCTTCGTATTTCTAAAATGTTTGTATTGTTATTTTATTCAGATTTTGAAAATGGTATGAAACTTTTGTTGGTCATGGTTTGAACCGGTTGTTAATGCTATATTGCTGCGGTGATTGGGAATGTAAATCTCGTTAGTACGATTGGATTTTATTCGTGCTCGTATTTAGTTCACATTTAGTTCTACTTCGAGACTTCAGATAACTAATTATATGATATGAAGTGGTTGGACTAACTAATATCCTTCATAATAAAGGCATGATATGCATATAACAAAATACACGTATTGTTGCTACCATCACAAATATAAATCCAACCAATTGTAATTCTTATTCATTTTACTTTGGTAGAATCTCTATCTACCCATTTATGAATAATTATGTTGACCATCAGGTGATTAAATTTTATTCTTTTTTGGAAGCTTATTGGTAACAGAATAAAAGTTCTTTCATCTCTTGGGATGAAAATCAGATAATTCTGATCATCACCAAGCCTCTGCAACCATTTCCTTCCAAGTGCTTTGATGAGCCGCTTACTACCCTTGTTAATTCGATCAATTTAATGGTCAAATTAATGTGTTGTCATTCGTTGTAGTCAGATAATAAGAGCAGATCAAAAACCACTTTAAATTAATATCGAGTTAATCACAAGTGGCAAATTTATTTTACTTAGGCAAGCCCAAGGTCGAATTCAGGGAGGCATTATATCCTTAGGTAGATTTTAAACAAGTTTCAAAGTTTGATTTCCAGGGGATGATTTTTTTTTGGTCTTTTTCGATTTTTTTATGCTAGAAGGAAAAGACACATGCACAATCAGGCCAGTTTACAAGTTAATTCAAAAATATATTCAAATTGATTCCAAAAATTATGAAACTTGGCTAGATGGTGAAATATGATGAAATTAAGCTACACTATTTTTTTTAGAATTTTCTGACACTGGAATAATTTACTATGAATTTAAAATGTATGCAAAGTGATTTTTGACTAAATTAATTTTAATAAATATCAGATCACAATATTTTCAGATATCAAAATTATCCTGGATAGATATAAGTGTGAAGAATCCAAGAAAATTAATCAACCTAAATTTCTACGTGAAATGCACCCATTAAAAATCAATTAAGTAAATCACTAAATGATTTATTCAGGCCTCGAGATGCGTGCAAATGAGATGATTTTTGGGCACAATGTAAAGCTAATTATCCTCAGTCTAATGTGAAATTTTGGTGATTTTTGGAGTTACAGAGTAATTACAATGAATTAAAAGGCATAAATGAGCAAAATTTAACAAAATTTCACCAATTAATTAATAATAAAATCCACTAATCATACAAAAATATGCCAAGTGTCACATATTAAAGATGACAAAGTAGGGTACACAATGCAAATTTCAAACTTGAAAAATGATTTAAAATGAGCGCCTAAATATGTGTGCAATGACAGGGGTATAAATGCAATTAAAGGAAATAAAATGTATAAAAGTAAACCATGCTGGCAGGGACTAATATGCAATTACCTATAATGAGGAGGGGGAGGATGCAAATTTTCCACAGAACACGTGCTCCTCACGTGGGGGCTCCTGGAAGGGACTGAAATGCAAATATGGAAACCTCCAGGAGCCTCACTGCAAATTGCCCAGGCCACACGTGCAGATCACGTGCAATCTCAGGCTCGGTGGACTTCGGAGGCTTGGATCAAGGCTCGGGCGCTTATGGAGGCTCGGACTTGGCTCGGAAGGAGGTTCGGCTAGCTTCAGTGGAACCGAGCCTAGTGGTCGGGGAGGAGGCTCGGATCAGGCGACGTGGCTCGATCTGGACCGTGGATCCATTGAAGATCCAACGGTTGGTGAATGCTGGAGATGTGGCGCGCCTGGATCCGTTCGAACTAGTGAAGATCAACGGTGGAGGTGGGCTCCTGAGACGAAGGCATGGGCGTTCAACAACCGTCAGATCGAAGGTGATCCAACGGCATCTGGAGCGCAGGGGAAACGGTGATGTGGCTTGCTCAGATGCATAGGATCCGCCTGATCCTACGGCTGCGGGACGTGGGCGACGTGGCGTGTTCCTGACTGTTCGATCTAGTGAAGATCAATGGTTGTTGTTCTTCTTCCTCAACCGGCCCACCGCCTCCTGTGGTGGAGAAGGCTGGGCTCCGGCGAAGGAGGCCTGACTCCGCCTCATCCTCTGGGCATCGGTGAAGCTCGCCGGAGGTTGCTAAGGAGCTAGGGATGATCGTGGAAGCATCAGGTAGAGGCCGGAGGTCTCGACTGAGGACGGGGCGAACTGGAGACTGAGAGCGGTGTAGCTCGAGGTGAGCTCTGATGAAGTTCCGGCCAATGATTGAGAGGGTACCTGTAGGGGGTTATGTAGATAGTCGAGGCGTGCAACGTGTACGTGGAGTGATCGGGAGTGAGGTGCGAGGCCTGAGCGGCGAGGTGGAGGTCCGGTGATCGAGCTCCGCCAAGGTAGCGGAGCTGGCGTCGGCGGGAAGTGGGATGTATCATCGGAGTGAATGGAGCATGGAGCGAAAATGCCAACTCCGAGGCGAAGCTCGGAGGATGGTTAGAAGGCGGTGAAGATACGCACAAGAGTCGAATAAATTAGGAGAAAAGTGAAGAGGACAGAGAAGAAGATCGGAGGGGCGATGGAGGTTGCTACCCGGGGAATGAAGCTCAGATTTGGGCTCCTGGTCGTCGCTCGAAGGTCGGTAGTAGGCCTGAGCTCGTGCAGCTCACGGAGGTAGCTGCAGCACAACGAATTGGTCGTGGATCTCGTCAGAGGAATTTCAGCCGTCGCCGCTCGAGTTCTTGCCGAATTGCTATCACCAATAGGAAGGTAGGAGCTAGGGGAATCTCTCCGTAGTGGCGGATGGGCTTGACGGTCGACGGTGGAGGCGTATTTATAGGTCGAAGGTGACGGTGTATCTTGTGAAGTGGTGGAGTAAGTGGGCGTCGTCGAGCGAGGTGGAAGGAGTTCATGGTGTTCAAGGGATTCGATGAGGACGAGGGAAGAGTGGGGTACGTCGTGGAGGTAATAGGAGGCGGAGAAGGTGGTCGGAGTGACTCCCGAAATAGAAAGGGGGTGGCGTGCGCGCGAGGTGGGCGACATGGGCACGGGCCAATCGGGAGGTAGACGACGACGCATGGCTGTTGGATCGATTGATCCAACGATCAGAAGAAGGGCGGAAAAAGAAGGTTGGGATTAGATCGGAGGGAAGTGATAGAAGGGACGTGATGGAGCCACGTGGAGGGTGTGAGTGAAAGCGCTAACGTACGGCTAAGATAACCCCCTTGGGTTTGATCGCACGATCGAGATCAAGGCCAGGATGGATGGTGGGGATTTAAGAGGGAAAGGCAGGCATCGGAGGGTGTGGATGCAACCACATGGCGCAAGGAAAATGCGGTGCTGGCTAACGGTCCAGATGGAATCCAGGGCCTGATCGAAGGGCTAGGAAGCATTTAGGCTTGGATGGCCTGGATCAAGAGAGAGAGGGCGAGTGATCGGACGGTTGAAATGCAAGGGTGCGTGGCGCACAAAGAAGCAGGCCGCGTGGCGCAATCAGAGAGTGCCACGTGGCCAACTCTGAGTGGCTGAGAAAAAAAGCGAATTTAAAGAGAGAAAGAGGCCGAATTTGGAAAAACTTAAAATATGAAAGTTGTAGACTCGATGAGATCTACAAGTTTCATGTTGACCAAAAATGGAGATGAGGTCAAATATGATACAAAAATACAAGAGTACAAATATACATATATGTAGTATACAAGGGGGCCCAAAAATCCAAGTTTTGCCTACGAGCTCCGAATTGAATGAAATTAGTCTCATTTTAAAGGTCTGTGGATGTGTATTAATCTGAAGGTGAGTAGACCTAATTCAGAGTTTGTAAGAGAGACATATTGACATTCTAAGGTCCAGGGGGTTGGGGCTTTATTGGGTATTTGACAAGATAGGGATTTTGACCTTCTTCCTTACATTATTAACTAGTAATGTACACAGTATAAGGAAGATGTTATTTGATTTTAGAGGGGATATAAAATACAAATAGTTGGGTGAGTTATTGGTGGATATTTACAAGTGGATTTTACAAAAGAATTGGCTTATTATTTAATGCAAATATGAATGCTAAAATGCATGTATTGTGGATTGATGCATAAATGCTATTGATGCAAGATAAAGAGAAATATGCTGCTAAATACCCAGGGACAGAGCTCTATTTTCAACTTTTAGATTGAGGAGTCATAGATTCGTCATGCTTCCATATCGTTGTGGATCAATGATGTCAGATATTTGTTCCAGTCGAGGTGTCCTTCACACCTGACCGTACGACGATGCGATGATCCTCAAGTGGGATAGAATTAGGACGTCCAGATTGGGCAGTGGTCGCCTAGTGCATGGGTCTAGAATCTCAGTCCCTTCTCCAATTTTATCACGAGCTCGTAATTTTTTCCACTTCCCTAAGATCCATGTGTTTTCGCTCGACCGGTTCTATTGACCCTCAGTTCTTTTAGGTTTCCTAAGATGGAGAACCACTGGTTTTCTTCGAGCTTATTTAGCCCATTCATACACCCGTTCAGATAGTAGTGGAGTGACTTGGATCGGAGAGTCTCTGTCTCACGTCTCAAGGGCATAGTTGGAGTTTTTCCTAGCTTCCCTCTGGACCTCCCTTCCACTAGGGAAGCAAGACAGATGAGTCCCTTAGGGGAGCTTCTTCACATCTTGAGTTGGTTATTGTTCCGCCAGTAGATTTTAGCAAGGAAAAGATCATAATATGGAAATCATATATATTTTTAAGTAATCCACCACTAAATCCTATAAATGATAACAATGAAAACAACATAACCTAGACCTAGATCACTTACCCCGACATGATCTTATAATTAATGAATGCAAGTGTTGAGTGTTGAGGCTTGGGGTAGGGTGAGTGAAAAATGGTTAGTGTGGAGTTATTAGGTAACCTTCTTTCCATGCAAGTAGTCAAATTATTTTATGATGTCATTTACCTATCTACCTGCTTCCTTTTGTAACCACTTAAACTCCTATTTATTTTTATATTTAATATTTGTACTCACCAATTGTTGACATCTCTTTGTCCCTAACATGGATGACAGGGAAGATGCCTGCAATACAATAGCTTGGTTAGCAGGACTCTTAGCTTTTGGTGTTTAGACGATGATTTACTTTTACAGTACACAAGATAGCCTTGTATAGACAAGTGTATTTCTATTGTGTTTACTTTCTCTTCTTCCATATTTTTGGCACTACATGTTGTTTAATTTGGTTTTCAGGGATTTAATTATTCAATTAAGGAAATGGAATGCTGATGCAACCCTAAAATTCCCTCAACAAAAAATATTGAAAGAAGCTCTCAAGCAAAGAAAAAGGAAGAAAATATGTGCACAAGAATACTAAAATATTACTTATTTACCTGTATAGTATACATGATCAAACTTAAGGAGGATAAAAAAACCTTGAGGGTTATTTAAATTGAAGGGAAAAAATCAATGAACTAAAAGGAGGATTCTTCAAATTACACGATTTTTGTGGAATTTTTATCTTTTTAAATTTTATAGCTTTTTCAATTTTTATAATTTTTATGGTTTATGATTTTATATTTTTTTATTGATTTTAATTTTTCAAAGACTTTGTATTTTTTATTTTTAAAACAAACAAATTAAAAATAATATAAATAAAAGAAAAGAAAAGAAAGGGCTCTTTTGTAATTTTGAAATAAGTTAAAAATAATCAGAAAAATTAAATAAAAATAAATTTTGGTTTTTCTATATTTTCTACTATTTTTTTATTGTTTATAGACTATTATATTTTTTGGATTTTTAAAACAATTGAAAACGGAAAAATAAGAAACTAAAAACAATGTAGATGATTTAGGATTTTTAAAAATAGAAAATAAAATAAAAAATATGCAAAATATATACAGAAACAAGGAGTATTTTTCAAAGTTTTCATAAAGTTAATTTATGAATTTTTTAGATTTTTTGTGTACTACTATGAACTTAGTGTTTCTAGTGTTTTGTGATTTTTTGATTTTTATAAGGAATCTAAAGATGAAATCTGCACAAAAATTAAAACATATGAAAATACACAAACCCCTTTTTGTAGAATTTTTCAAGTAATTTTGTATTTTTTATTGAATTAAAACTGCAAATAGGAAAATAATGATGTGTTTTGATATATTAAAAATACTAAAACAAAATAAAATTTAAAACCAAAATTAATGCTTAAAAAGGCGATTAGCAGGAACCTAAGATGATTTTGGAGGAATTTTTAATGAAGATTAGCTAATTATTAAGACCAATTAACAATCAGATTATTAAACTACTTCACAAGGGCTTATATGCAACAAAACTTATTTCCGGGACTAAACAAATAACAATTAAGGAAACATAGGTATAAAATTGCAATTTATCCAAAAGGTGTACGTGCTGACAAACTGAGCTACGCTGGTACGGAGCTTGAGGGAATTATTATAATTTAAGGCGGGCAAACAGTGAAAGAAAAGCATAGGATCTATACTGTAATTTAACACAAGACATATGCAGAGCACACTTATACAAATCAAATTGGACTTAATTGCAATTAAGATAAGGAGTAGGGAAAACTATGCAAATAACCAAGCATTCTCAATAAGCCACGTATCCTAATGGGACTTATTTACAAAATAACATAAACGTAAGGGTTGGAGATGTAAATTCACTGAGGATAGAACGCAGATCACGTGCAGGTAGGAGGGATCTGATATGAATTAGAGCTAATGTCCGATGGTTGCAAATTGGGCATTATTATGCACATGAGATTCAAACTTGAGGGACACCTTCTTGATCGGGCAAAATCATGAGTGGTGGAAGAACATAGATGAATGAAGGTGGGTGCGAACATTCACAGATCGTGGTCGATCTCAGTCCAAAGCGATGTTTGAAGCTCGTTGCATGTTCCTGTTGCACTCCTGCATTGGCCTGATGCGAAGTTCGATGCTCGTCCAATTGAGATCTGGAAGTGTGAGTGCTATGCGAGTGAAGTTAGCTCTAGATGCAGATTTAAGCTCTGAAGTTGCTCTACTACCTACATATAGTTTATGTTCTCGGAGAATGTAGCTCTGGAAAGGTTATTAGTTTGAAAACACAAATGAATTGGGGAGTAGGGATCCGATGGAGGAGGTGGTCAGAAAGGAGATCAAATCCAAATCTTCGATAGATTTGGGTGTTCAGTTGCTAAAGAGGTGGAGAAAATGATAGGGAATGCGATTGGATGGTCGGGATGAAGTGAAGATGATCAGAACACCTCCGATCACGAAGATCGAAGGTAGATGGTGAATGATCGGATTTACCTAATTACATAAATTAAAGAGCAGATAAAAGAGCGAAATGAAATATGAAAATGCATAATTAGACCTACAGTGGAGTGAGATGGATTGTTGCCTCGATCTGCTGCGAAATTCAGAGAGATCGAACATCCTCCGGTGGAGCTCCAGTGGGCATGAGAATCTCACTATTCCTGCACCTCCTCGCATACATGATCGCAAAAGCACCTTACTGCCACCTTGGCACACTCCAGCAACCGATCTCAGGCAAGAAAATTGGGGGAAAACAGATCAGTCTGATGGCAGAACTGAGAGGGGGTATTTATAGAATTGATGGAGCAACGAAATTCGAATGATGAGAAGGTGCACAAATCGAGGTGGATCTTGAAATTATTGATCGGGCAAGCGAGAGGCTTATTCATGATATCAGATCAAAGAAGGAAGCGAGTGCCAAATATGAAGGAGTTGGTCTAGAAAAATTCAAGAAGCTCTAACGAACAAACTTATCAGGTGGGATAGAAAGGTAGAACGTTGACTCGATCCAACTAATGAGGATTCAACCTGCTAAAACACAAGCAGGACAAGATAACAAGAAAAACGTAAATAAATTTGAAATAGATTAATAAATGATTGTAAATAAATAAATAATGTACACAAAAAATATAGAAATTAATTAATATTATTTTTATTAAATTTAAATAAATTAAATAAATTAAATAATAAGGATAAAATAAAGATTACCTTTATTCATAGGTGTTTTACCTATATATACAACACTTATATTTTTAATAAATTATTTTTACAAATAATTATATAATTTAATATTTTTTTATTTAATGCATTTTAAGGATTTTTAGTGATATTTTTTATTTTTATGAAATAATTTATTATGTTAAATAAATAGGTATATTTACAATATATATAGTGGTACATGTACAATATACAGTGAATTTATTTTTGAAGATTTTGATTTTTTGTAATTTTTATTTTTATTTTATATAAATAAAATACAAAATCTAAAATTATTTAAAATATAATATGAACAAATATATATATATATATATATATAATAAATAAAACAATGTATTTCATACCATGTATAATACATACAAAATATATTATACACTCCAAAAGGCCAGATTTTACATCTTAACTCCAATTTTAGTGAAACCACTTTCATTTTGAAGATTATTTTTTTTACATTACAATAAAAAGTGAGTTTGCTTTATTTTGATGTTTGTGGAGAAGATATGGGTCTGACAAGTTTAGCTTTGCAACTTTTTCGAAGTGTCATTATTTACACAATGTATAATGAATCTTCCTGCAATTATTTTAATATTCACAGATTATTTTTATGTACAAGTTATAAGAAGAAAACATTTTTTTGGAATGAATTAAGTAATAAATAAAATAGAATAAAAATTTATATAAAAAATAATTGTGTATGTACAATGATGAATAGTGAGTGGAATTTTAGTTTCTTTATTTCTCTACAAGTGGCTTTATCTCACACTACTTTATTCATATCAATCATATTAAGTCTTAACCTTCTCTCAGGGTTAGAGTCAGTCTGTATTTATTGCATATATAGTTTTTATTTTTATTTATTTATTATAGATTAAAAATAGTGATTTTTATACAACGTTACAAAAGAATAATGAATTATAAAAACCATGATTTATTGATATTTACATGCGTTTAAGAATGGATTTTAAGCTAAAATAAATGAATCAAGATGATTAAATGTAGATTCATCATCCCACTATACTTTACCTTTGCTAGTCCCTTAGAAAACACTTATTAGTAGAATAAGTGACTAAAAATAAAAGGAACAAATGAAAAATAAAGAACTCAGAACATTTTTTTATTTTAAACTATTCTTCATAAAACAAAGTATGGAGCTCGATCATACCTTTGGATTATCAGTTTGGCAGAACCTTACTGGGAAATGGAGTTAAAACCTAACGGTCTCTAAGTTCCAAAAGACTCCTATTTAGACCGCCTCAATAGTCAGGTTAGAATAAGTCCTCATAAGCAAATTCCGATGATTATGAATCTTACTTGTGTTGTATATGTGATGTATATCTCTCCACATCAGAAATGACAAAGACCCGTCTTCTCTTAGCAAGGTAACCATAACTCCCTTGTTTAACTACTCTTTCCTTGACGAACGGGGTATTTCCTTCTAAGTTTAGGTACATGTCGTGTCCATAATCGAAGGGGGAAAAGTAGAAGAATAAGAACATAACTGGAGTGTGGCCACTGTAGCCACATTTCCTTGTGAAGCCGGCTAGTGTATCCAAGTCTCCACAAAGATCTGCAGTCTCTCTGAAGGAGGACCAATGTGGTCAAATATATACATGCTTGATTTTTTATTAGAATACATATTGCTTCTATTTGGTGGAAAGAATTGTTGCACTGCATAGATCTTTATTATGACCTTACATATGTATAATTTTTCTTTCCATACATGTTTGAGGGTCTTAAAAAAATGTACCAGTAGACCATCCCTCATCTGAAGCTTTATTTCAACTCACAGCTCTCGTCTTTAGACATCCATGCCACTATACTAGGTTGGGGCGCACTAGCCACTCAAGGTGGCCGCATATGTTTCCATTTGCGTGCATCTCTTGTCAGTGGATTCTAACCTTCACCACCTCATCGATGAAGAGCTAGGTGTAAAGTGCTCGTCCAAGTTCGGTCACTGTCTAAAAGAACCATGCGTATGCATAGAATATTCTACTTAGACCAATCAAGATGACATGTGAACATAGTCTTGTGGACTCAAAAATTAAGCCACTGGACCTGAAAAGTCTCAAGTCCATTTCCTATAAGGTTCCTCTGAACTTAAGTGGATTAAGGTCTTAACCAAGCTCCATTCTTCAATTTTATTCCAGACTAGTTTAAGCATCAATATTATTCTGAAAAATACAAATGTAAGAAATATATACAAAGTATTTTTCCAAAGAAAAAATAAAATAAAATAGAAGGAAATACAATTATTTTCTAAAATTTTTTAGAGAGTTTTGCAAATTTTTATGGATTTTACCTTTTCGATTTTTATAGAGTTTTTACAATCGGTAGAATTATACACATTTACAAGAATTTACGAGGATTTTATATGGATTTACTAAGAATTTTATACAAACATATATACAAGATTTATACACATTTTATACAAGATTTTACAAAAAGAATATTTAAAAGTTTTATATAAAATTTTTACAACAAAGCTTTTATCTACAGAAGAATTTTATGTACATGTTTTAATAAAGAACTTTCTATACACTTTATACAAGTTTTATACCAAGGTTTTATTGAAAGAATTTAATGCACAAAAGAATTTTTACTCACATATTTATAAGGTGATTACTAGGTCTATTTACAAACATTTATGCAAATAGTACTACACACAATATGTACAAACAAGCTATTTGTACACAAGTTGACAAAATAATTTACAAACAATTTCACAATTTTTTGACAAACATTTTCAAACCTTTTACATAATATTTTGCAAAATCACTTTACAAAACAATTTTTACAAAATTTTACAAAACAAATTTTACAAACATTTTTTACAAAATATTTACAAAAATGGTTTACAAAATATTACAAATCAATTTTACAAATATTTTATTTTCAATCTTTTTACATATATATTTGCAATATAAATATTTTTGGTATAAAAAAATCAAAATTATTTATTGTAAAAAATTTTGTAAAAATTTTGTAAAATAAAGACTTTTTTGTTGTTGTTCAAATAATTTTTATACTAAAAAAATTACAAAGCTTTTTACAGACAAAACAATTTTACAATAATTTTTAAACAAATAATTTTACAAAATTTTTTACAATAATTTTACGAAGAATTTTTTACAAATATTTTACAAAACATTTGTATAAACAATTTACATATTTTTTACAAAATTAGTTTACACTGATAACTACAAAAGAATTTTTTTAAAGAATTTTTACAAACTTTCACAAAACATTTTTATTCCAATTTTATTAACAAACTAAAGTTCGAGTTTTAACTAAAGTATATATACAATATATATGACTCCCCCTAAATTGAGCTCGAACTTTGTCCTCATAGTGACTAATAAGAGACAAAGGAAGACATAACTCGTGCTAAGTATATAAATGTGAAAAGAATCTATACAACAATGACTCAAAGAATAAAGAATGAAAAGAATAGAAGTCGACGGTACTCCTATACTTAGGATCAAATAATCCTAAGTATAAAGACTGTACAAGAGGGGAAGACCGAGGAAAGGAATTTACAAACTCAACAACTTGACTTGTCCTCCCTTATACTTAAGGTAAAAGATCTCTAAGTACAGAAAAGATATCAACAAGTTGAAGGACGATCAACGGGAATAAAACAAATAAAATGAAAAAGAAAACAAAAATAAAGAAGAAGAAATGAAAGACATCACTCCCCCTATACTTAGGGTAAATGATCCATGCGTATAGGTAGAAACAAGAGTGATGAAACAAAATGAAAAGAACAACTTAAGCCATTCACCTCCCATATACTTAGGACATAGTACATGCTAAGTATAGCACACACACACATGGGAAAGAGGTGAAAGATAAAATGGAAGAAAAATGAATAAAAAGAAAAAGAATATCAACTCATGTATCATACACATACGATGTCAAAAGATCATCACCTGATACCAAATGAATGGAATCAACTATGGACAGGAATGTATCATGATCTAGATATGGTTTCAGCAACTGTTTGTTCACAACAAATGGTTGTGTGTCAGATGACAACTCAGATATGACAATACTAGCATTGTTACGCACAACTCTAACAATGAATGACCCTGAACATTTATTTTTGAGTTTGCTGAGAAACAACTTCAATTTCACATCAAACAACTATACTTTCTAATCAGGAACGGAAGTATTTCTCCTAATATGTCTATCATGGCAACGCTTGACTTTCTCATTATACATGATTGAGTTGTCATAAGCAAAATCTAATAATTCCAATAATCTATTAGATCCACTTTCCTACTCCGGCATGTTTTCTCGTTGTCCAAATTTCATACATGGAGTATTAATAAAGATTTGTGAATAAGCTCAACTAGCAAGTGACAAAGCTTTCCATAAATCAATCTATAGGAAGACATGCCCAATGGAGACTTGGACACTGTCCGATAAGCCCATAGAACTGAATCAAGATTCTAGGACCAGTTCTTCATATTTGTACGTACAAGTTTCTGAAGTATCATCTTGATATCCCTACTTGAAATCTTAGCCAAGCCGTTAGTTTAGGGGTGGTAAGGAGGCACGACACAATGCTCAATGGCGTACTCCTTAACTATCTTTCAAACTTATCTATTGATGAAATGGTTTTCCCTATCTAAAATGAGTATCTTGAGTATCCCGAACCACACAATAATGCTATTCTTGAGAAAAGAACAAATAGTTTGACTATTAGTGACTCGGGTGAGGATTGCCTCCATCCAACAACTAACATAATCTATAACAAGCAGGATATAGTGAAATCCCTGAACTAACAGGGAATGGGCCCACAAAGTCTTTGCCTGAAGCATCAAAAACATCTGAAATCTGGATATATCTCAGGGGCACGGTATCTTTGGAACTTGCGGTTCCTCCCATTCTCTGGTAATCAATACAATGTCTAATAAAATCTGTAGCATCCTTGAACAGAGTTGGCCATCATAGGCCACATTGAAGACCTTTGTTGTTATGCACTTCTCCGAATGGTGCCCACCGGCCTCTAATCTATGACAATGCTCAAGCACACTGGCGTATTCCTCCTAAGGAATGCACCTCCTCCATATACAATCTGCACCCTCACGAAATAGGTACGGCTCTTACCACTAGTAAAAATGAATATCTGATAAGAATTTGTCTACCTTAAGCTAGGGTCAATCTTGTCAAACTTTCTTAGAGACAAGATAGTTCACAACATCAGCGTACGACGGGAGTTAAGTAACAAACAAGATAGCCTCATCCAGAAAGGTCTCTGACATGTGAAGTAGTAACTGCTCAGGGGACTCTACATCTGAAATCGAAGAAAGGCGATATGCCAGTATATTTTCACTCCAGGTTTATCTCGAATCTCTAAATCAAACTCTTGGAGAAGAAGGATCCATCTGATAAGGCGTGGTTTGGTATCTTTCGTTGTCTATAAGTACCATATGGCAATATGATCTATGTAGAAAATAACTCTGCAACCAAGCAAGTGTGAGCGGAACTTCTCTAAAGCGAATACTACTTCTAACACTCCTTCTCTATAACTGTGTAATTGCGTTGTACCTCATCTAGAGTCTTGCCAAGATAGTTTATGATAAATGCTATCACATCCCTTTTATTCCATAAAACAGCTCCGACTGTAAAATCCGACGCGCACGTCATGATCTCGAAGGGAAGAGATCATCAGGTGGCTGAAGGACATGAGCTCTAGTAACCATCACTTTCATCTGGTGAAAGGCAACAAGGACTTTTTCATCAACAATAAACTCACTCTCCTTGCAAGAAGCTCAAACAAAGGTTTGGCAATCTTTTTGAAGTTCTTAGTGAATCGCCTATAGAATCCAACACGATTAAGAAACGACCTCAACTGCTTCATATTATACGGTAGCTCTAGCTTAGAGATCACATCAATCTTAGCTGGGTCAACCTCCATACCATATTTGGAGATGACGTGGTCCGATATAATGCCATTAGGCACCATAAATGACTCCTCTCTAATGAAAGCACTAAGTTTACCTCACAATATATCTAAAGTACTCAGTCTAAATGAGTAAGACATGTATCAAAAATATCCTCGTAGACCGAGAAATCGTCCATGAAGACATCTAGAAAACTACCTACCATGTCGGCAAAAACAATCAACATACACCTTAGGAATGTAGCGGGAGCGTTACACAATCCAAAGGACATCTGTCTAAAGGTGCAGCTGACAAACAAATAAGCAAAAGTAGTCTTCTCCTAATCCTCAGGAGCAATTGCAACCTAGTTGTATCTCGAGTACCCATCCAAGAAACAAAAGAACTCCTTCTCTGCCAACCTCTCAATAATTTGATCAATAAAGGGCAGTGAAAAGTGATCTTTCTTAGTCGCTGAGCTCAAGCATCAGTAATCTACGCAGACACGTCATGAAGTGGGTACACGAGTCGGAGTCTCCTCACCATGGTCATTCGTCATGATAGTAATCCTGGATTTCTTCAAGACCACATGTAACAGACCGACCCAATTGGAATCCGTAATGGGATGAATGAAGCCAGCATCACACCATGTCCTGATGTATTTCATGACAACATCTAAGAGATTAGGATTCGAAAGATGTTGAAATTCACGGGTCGGCCTGCTATCATTCTCTAAGTAGATATGATGCGAGCATGAAACTGGACTAATCCCTTAGAGATCTGAAATACAACAGCAAGTAGCATTGCGGTTTCTATCAAGAACCTCTAGCATGCAAGATTCATGGTCGTCTGTCACGTGGGTGACCTAATTTTGTTCCATGGCAATGATGCCATTTGTTTATTTGGGGTTTTCAGGGTTTTAATTATTCTATTAAGAAAATGAAATGTCGATGCAACCCTAAAATTCCCTCAACAAAAATTATTTTTATTTATTCAATCCTCACATTAACAAAAAAAGAAATGTAAGCATGCGAATAAATTACTATTTATTTACCTGCATAGCGTGCATGATCAAACTCAGGGAGGCTATAAAAATCTTGAGGGTTATTTTCAAAGAAAAAAAATCAATGAATTAAAAGGAAGATTCTTTTATCAAATTATTATTGATTTTTATGGGATTTTTATCTTTTAATTTTTCATGGAACTTTTAATTTTATATTTTTATGGTTTTCTGATTCTATATTTTTTTACAAATTTTTAAATTTTAAAATGTTTTTGTATTTTAATTAAAAAATAATATAAATAAAAGAAAAGAAAGGGCTCTTTTGTATTTTTAAAATAAGGGGAAAAATAAAAAGATCAAAATATTTTCAGGTTTTTTTGATAATTTTTTCTATTTTGCGATTTTTAGAGAATTTTTAGATTTTTGGATTTTAAAATAATAAAAATAGGAAAATAAGAAACATGAAATAATGCAAATGTTTTTTTATTTTAAAAAATAGAAAATAAAATAAAAAATATGCGAAATATAATTGATATGATTTTTTAGTGTTTTGTGATTTTTTTGGCTTTTATAAGGTAGCCATCCCTACCCTATCACGTTAATACCATGAGCCTCTTATCCGTTCCATTCTTGTTTGATCATTGCAAGGCAAGTCAAACAAAATAAAATAGATCCATGGTTGGATGGTTAAAGCACACAACTCATATTTGGCAAATTCGTAGGTTCAATTCCTGCTGGATGCAAGCTAATGGGAACGTTCAATAAGTCTATATGAATTGACTCTGTATCAATTGAATCTCATCATCCGTATATAACGAATTGGTGTGGTATATTCATACCATAACGTATGAACAATAAGAACTATAATTCTTATTGATACTGGAACTTGTAGGGAAGAAAATGGATTTCTGGGTGGAATCAAATATGCAATATTTACTAAAAAAGTATTTAGTTATTAGGGAATAATTAAAGATGAAATTTGTACAGAAATTAATACAAATAAAAACACACAAACACAATTTTTTATCGAATTTTTAAAAAGCAATTTTTATATTTTTTATTGAATTAAAACCACAATTAGGAGGAAAATGATGTGATTTATTAAAAACACTAAAACAAAACTAAATTTCAAAATCAAATTTAGTTCTTGAAGATGTGATTAGCAAGAACCTAAGATAATTTTGGGGGAACTTTTAATGAACATTTGCTAATTATTATGCACAATTAAATCTGATTATTAAATTGCTTTACAGCGACTTAAATGTAACAAAACTTATTTCCAGGACTAACCAAATAAAAAATAAGAAGTCAAATGTATGAATTACAATTTATCCAAAAGGGGCACGTACCAACATACATGAGTTGTGCTGGCACGGACCTCGAGGGAATTATTATATTTTGAGGGAGGCAACCAGTAACAAAAAATACATTATCTATGCTGCAATTTAACCCCAAGTTACGTGCGGAGCACGTTTATACAAATCAAACTATACTTAATCTCAATTAAAATAAGGAGCAAGGAAAACTATGCAAATAACCAAGATTTCTTAATAAGCCACATGTTCTAATGGGACTTATTTATAAAATAACATAAATGCAAGGTTTGGAGTTGCAAATTCATCAAGGGTAGCGTGCATATCACGTACGAGCGGGATGTCTCTAATCTGAACTGCAACTGAGGATCGACGATTGCAAATTAGGCTTTATTATGCATCCGATATTCAATCTAGAAGGAAACCTTCTTGATCGGACAATAATCACGAGCGATGGAAGAATAAAGATGAATGAAGCTGCCTGTGAACTTTGATCGACCAGATTGTGGCCGATCTCACTCTAAAGTGATGTCTGAAGCTTTCCGCTCATTCCTGCTGCACTCATACGGTGGCCTGATGCGAAGTTGAAGTCTGATGCTCCTCCAATTGAGATGTGGAAGTGTAAGCGCTATACAGATGAAGCTAGATGCAGATATGAGCTTCGAAGTTGCTCCACGCATCTGCAAACAATTTATGTGCTCGGAGATTGTATCTCTAGTTATGTTATTAGCTTGAAAACATGAATGAATATGGGAGTGGGGATCTTCGATGGAGGAGGTGGTCACAAAGGAGATCAAATCCAGATCTCAGACAGATCTGGGTGTGTAGTATGCTAAAGGAGGTGGAGAAAGTGATGGCGAATGTGATCGGATAGTCAAGATGAAGTGAAGACGACTGGAACACCTTCGATCGCGAAGATCGGAGGTAGATGGTGAATGATCGTATTTACCTAATTAAAGAAATTAAAGAGAAGAATAAAGGGCGAAATGAAAACTAGAATTACCTAATTAGACCTATGGTGGAGTAAGATGGATTGCGACCTCGATCTGCTATGAAATTTAGAGAGATTGAATGTCCTCCGGTAGAGCTTTGGTGGGTGTGAGGATCTCGCTATTTCTGCACCTCCTCGCGCTCCTGATCGCGGAAGCACCTTGTTGTCACCTTGGTGCACTCTGGCAACCGATCTCAGGCAAAAAAGTTGGGGCAAAACGGATTAGCTCAAAGGCGAAGTTGGGAGGGGATATTTATAGAAGTGATGGAGCAACGAAATTCAAATGATGAGAATGCATACGAATCGAGGTGGATCTTGAAGTTATTGATTGAGCGGGTAAGAGGCTTATTTGGGCTATCAGACCAAGGATGGAAGCAGGTGCCAAATCTGAAGGAGTCGATCAAGAAAAATTCAAGAATAATCTCCAGGGAACAAACTTATCGAGCGGGCTTGAAAGGTAGAAAGTTGACCCGGGTCAACAGACCCCGGTCCAACCATTGAAGATCCGACCCGCTAGAAGGCAAGCAGATAAAGAGAGAACAACAAGAAAAAATCTAAATAAATTAGAAATAAATTTAAAAATTAAATTAATAAATAATGTACATAAAAATGTTAGTAATTAAATAATATTATTTATGGTGAATTATAATAAATTAGATAATAGGGTTAACATAATTAATTACCATTAGTCATAGGTATTTTTACTTATATATACAACACTTGTATTTTTAATAAATTATTTTTACACAATGTACAATAAATCTTCTTGCAATTATTTTTAATATTTACAACTTATTTTTATGTACATGCTATAAGAATAAAATTTTTTATTTGGAATTAATTGAGTAATAAATAAAATAAAATAAGAATTTATATACAAAATAATGACGTTTGCTCAATTGATGAATAGTAAGTGGAATTTTATTTTCTTTATTTCTCTACATGTGGCCTTATCCCCCCTACTTTATTCCTTGTTGATCAGGTCAAGTCTTGACCTTTTCTTGGAGTTAGGGTCAACATGTATTTATTGCATATATACAATCTTTATATTTCTTTATTTTTTCCTTTATTTCTTTGTTTATTTATTGTAGGTTAAAAACAATGATTTTTATACAATATTTACAAAAGAATAAAGAATTATAAAAACAATGATTTATTAATATTTATAGGTGTTTAAGAAGGGATTTTAAGCTAAAATAAATGAAGGAAGATGATGAAATGCAGATTCATCACGCCCCTATACTTTAGCTTTGATAGTCCCTTAGCAAACACTTATTAGAAGAATAAGTGACTAAAAAGAAAAGGAAGAAAGGAAAAATAAAGAACTTAGAACAAATTTTATTTTTGAACTGTTCTTCATAAAATCAAAGTATGGAGCTTAGTCAGACCTTTGGACTATTAGTTTGGCAGAACCTTAAAGGGAAATGGAGTTAAAACCTAACAGACTCTAAGTTCCACAAGACTCATATTCAGGTCGTCTCAGTAGTCAGTTCAAAACAAGTCCTCATATGCAAATTCTGATGACTTACTTGTATTGTATGTGATGTATAGTTCTCCATATCAGAAATGACAAAGACCATCATTCTCTTAGTAAGGTATTCATAATTCCCTTGTCTAGCTACTCTTTTCTCGAGGAGCAGGGTATTTCCTTCTAAGTTCAGGTACAAGATATTGAAGGGGGAGAAGTAGAAGAATAAGAAGAGAACTGGAGTATGGCCAATGTAACCACATTTTCTTGTGAAACCAGACAGTGTAGCCAAGTCTCCACGAAGATCTGCAGTCTCTCCGAAGAAGGATCAATGTGGTCAAATATATACATGCTTGATTTTTTATTGGAATGCATAATGCTTCTATCTGGTGGAAAGAAATGTTGCACTGCGTAGATCTTTATAGTGGCACTACAGATATAGAATCTTTCTTTTTACACATGTTTCAACCCACAAATCCCATTTTTATATGTCCATGATACTATACTAGGTTGGGGTGCACTGGCCACTCAAGGTGACTGTGTATGTTTCTATTCACATGCATCTATTGCTAGAGCATTCTAACCCTCACCACCTCATCGGTGAAGAGCTACGTGTAAAGTTCTTAACCAAGTTATGTCACTGTCTAATAGAACCATGCGTGTGTATGGAATATTCTACTTAGACCAATCAAGATGACATGTGAACATAATCTCGTGGACTCAAAGAATTAAGTAACTAGACCTAAAAAGTCTTAACTCCAGTTCCTCTAAAATTCCTCTAAAATTAAGTGGATTAAGGTCTAAACCAAGCTCCATTCTTTGATTATATTCCGAACTAGTTTAAGCATCAATATCATTTTGAAAAATACAAATGCAAGCAAGAAATATATGCAAATCATTTTTTTCAAAGAAAAGAAAATTGAAGGAAAGACAAATTTTGTTGAAAAGTTTTTTAAAGAGTTTTGCAAATTTTTATGGATTTTACTTTTTCAAAATTTATAGAGTTTTTACAATAGGTAGAATTATACACATTTACAATAATTTACAATGATTTTATACATATTTTCACAAAATTTATACAAACATACATACAAGATTTATAACATTTTATACAAGATTTTACAAAAAGAATATTTTACAAGTTTTATGTACAAATTTTAAAAGAAAGATTTTATTTACAAAAGAATTTTATATATACTTATACAAGTTTTGTACAAAGGTTTTATTGAAAGAATTTTATGCACAAAAGAAATTTACTCACATATTTACAAGGTGATTACAAATTCTATTTGCAAACATTTGTACAAATAGTATATCCAAACAATATGTAAAAATAAAAATAATTTTAAAAAAATTTTAAATTAGTTTTAAAAACATTTTATAACCTTTTACAAAATATTTTACAAAATTTTATAAAATATTTTTTACAAACATTTTTACAAAAGATTTAAAAAATGGTTTACAAATTACAAATCAATTTTACAAAGATTTTATTTACAAACATTTTATAAGAATTTTTACAAAATAAATAATTTTGATACGTCAACCATTTCAACAATATAGGTCAGCTCGACGATTCCACCTTTCAGGATCATCATTTTTTAGCAATGCCCGCTTATCTGCTATGACTACCTTAGGAGGAGCACTTACCAGACGTGGCACCAGTGCATCACAACCATTTGGGTTGTAGGGAGTGGTAAGACCTACAACAGGACCGATTCAGAGTATCAACACATCCGCCACGCTTACCTCGTCAGTGCGATATTTTCTTTGCCATTAATTGGGTCACCAACGATCTCAGTGCCCCCAGGCTTCTAATGCGCCTCGACCTCAGCCACAACCTTCTCATCCACAGACACAATGTACAGGGATTTTCTGTGGTGGTAACTCCAAATTTAGGAGGTTGTAGAGACAGACATAAAGTGTGGCTAGCTCGAGCATTGTACCAACATGGCATGGACAATTTCATGCAATGACTCAAGAGAAGACACATTCAACAACTCCTGTAGCGAAAAGTATGGCCTCAATATTGAGTCGTCCTTTCCATGTTTTATTTGATTAGTAGCTTCAACGAGTAGAGTTGTAGAGGACATAGATCCTCTATATTACATCCATGGGCCAGGTGGCTAACTATTCATGATTGGATTGATGATAAAAAGTTTTCTAATGTCAATTGGCGGTCACGAGATGATTGCGGACTGTCTCTTATTATAGCTCGATGAGTTTGACCTGATTTTGGGTATGGATTGGTTGTCAGCTCATCATGCTTTGGTTGACTGTTTTAGGAAGATGATTGTCTTTAGGATTTCAAATTTACTTGAGTTCATTGAGGGTATCTTACATGACTCTATGATGGAGTACATCTCCATATTGAGAGCTCAGAGACTCTTTGACCACAGGCAAGTTACATTTCTAGCCTTTGTTTCTGAGGCACCCAAGAGAGAGAGAGAGACTCAATGACCCAGGACATTAGGGTACCCTTGATGTGTTTCCTGATGACTTACCAAGTTTTCCCCTTGAGAGAGAGATTGAGTTTGAGATCGCATCGCTACCTGATACACATCCAATCTCGATTGCTCCATACCGCATGAAAACGACTGGGTTAAGAGAGACGAAGTTGCAGTTGCAAGAGCTAATTGACTTGGGTTTTGTAAGACTGATGAATCACATATTCATCTACATTATTACTTTTTTTATCTCTCTTAGCTTAAGAAAACCAATAAAATAATTAATAATTAACCCTTATTAACTAAGTGTTGTGAATAAATACCACTTATTACTATATGTTATTATTGTGCTATTATTTTTTTGTATTTATTAATTATTAAAAATCCAAAAAAAATTAGAATAATATTGTATATATATTAGCTTAATTAATAGAAACAATAAAATAACAAAAAAATAAAATTAAGTAATTTAATACTTTGAATTACTTACAAAATAATAGCCATGTATAGTTAATTTTATTTATCTTTGATTTCTACATCAAAGTTTTAGATCTCATCATATTGACATTTTTTAAGTTCATCTTTATTTTTTTTAGTTCTTATTTTTTTACTGATTTATGTTTTTATCTGTATCTCGTTGGGCCACATGGTGCCATTTGTACACACCACGTGGCCCTCGCCTCTTCTATTCAATGTGCCTTGCTCTGGGCCATTGGATCTCTAGATCTAATGGTTGAGGTGCGTCTTCAACCTCCAGAGGCAGCTCTGAACAGACGTGACCCTTTGTGTTTGCACTCCTTCTCATCTTTTTCCAGACAACTTCCGACAACCACCTCTACAACCCTGTCTTCTATCTATTCTATGGTCTTCAACCTCCCTTACCCAACCTCCAGTTACCTCATCCTCCTCGCGTGATTCTCCTAAAGGGCGGTTGAAACCATCCTGATCATCATCGAAATTGTTTAACTCCTCCACCTCAAAACACCCTCTCTGCCCATTTTTAATCATATCCGCCACTTTGGAGAGTGTCCCTAGCCTTGGTGCTCCATTTGTAACAAAGAGTTGGTGCTCACCAAGAGCGATAAAGGTTTCTTCTTTTCCGACGAGATCCTTGGTGATATTGCCAAGAATCTTGTCGGAAAAGAAGAAACCTTTATCGCCAAGTTGCAGGTTGTTAACTGATTGCTTGAACTTCCACCATCGTCACGGTGGTCACGCGAGGATTGTAGAAGCTTCTAAAGCTTCAAGTGGCTCAAGATTTATCACAAATTAACTATTTCATCTCAATAGCGTTCAAGGTTATTTCTCTGATCATCGTGTTCTTCGTGTTTCTCCATTTTATCAGTATTGTTCTACGACATCTTTCTTACTTCTTAGCCATGGAATCAACTCCTTCATCATCCATCACTCACACGTTTATTCCAATAGACCTCGTTCACTTCTCCGTTGTGTGATCACTCCTTCCACTTCTTCTCTCTGCAAGAGAGCAGAACCCGACTAGGACTTCATCTGCCATCAGTCTTTGGCCAGTCATTCCACTCATATCTATCTTAAAAGATTCACTTTTTTGCAAGCTTTGTTTATCTAACATTTCTGGCTGAGGGGGGAAGATTCAATGATCGAAATTTCCATTCCTCTCTGATCTTGTCTTTTATCGTGGATGATACAACGTGGATCGAGGATCAAAACCGTCACCAACTTCTCTTAAAGCATTTATTATCTTCGTCGAGCCTTCATAGAGGTTTAGCAGCATTCTGATCACGAGAAGATACGAGGAGGAGGACTTGAGGCTTCACTGGAGCCCCACTATAAGAATGCCCTTCAAGGCAGAGAGAGAAGAACAAACACAACAACCGCCAGATATGATTCCCCAGATCAGATGGACTTTTATTCGACCTGTGTCTCCGTTCGAGGTGACACTTCAACTCTGGGATTTGGATCTCCAGAGCCTACGCCAAGGTACCTACAAGCGACATGTGCGCCCGAGCCTCAGTCGTCCCAGATGCAGCGCACATGATTGGTGGAGAAATCGCAACTAAGCCCAATGAAGTTTATAAATCTGTGTGCCTTTAAAAAACATTACTGAATCACCCTTACATGTACTTGTATTTGCATATAGTCCATTTAGACTCTTTTATAATAAAAATAAATAAGTTTTCTTGTATTTTATGCCCTTGTCGTGTATTGATAATAACTTCTGAACCATAGCTCTACTTTTAATAAAAATTGGTGTCATTGGAAAGCTTGTTTCATCATCTTTGACTTAGTACATTTAAATCACATTTTTGATCTACAAATCATACATTGCATTTTAGATACATTAACTTTGTATATTCGACCTTTTTAATTGAATTAAAACAAAGTATACATAAGTTGAATAGGCTCTACTTGACATTGAATCATTATTAATTAATTTAACTTAATTCACAAGTATTTTCTTTTATTCAATAAGGAGCATATTTTTTGTTATTTATCTCTAAGAGTGTATTGCATAATTGTCTTTTGTATTAAATAAAAACATAAAAAATGATTTGAAAAAGTGCATTGTTTTGTGTGTAGTAGCACTATTCTTAACTTAAGACCTAGAAATCATTAAAATTACTAAACAATCATTAAATTTAATTAAATAATTACCTGTGTCCCTATGTTCGATTCTAGGCTTACCCATGTATAAATTAAAGATGAGAACTCTTAATGGAAATTTTATCTTGGTTTTGTTAATTGTCATTTGGTCCGTGCTACAACGAGAGCATTTTATCATTACCTTTTAACGATTCATCAGATGGGGCCATTGCTGGGGATGCAGTGCACTATTTGATTATATGCAATGCTGATTTTTATTCTTGTGATTTCTAGAGCTTCCTAAGTTCTTGTAATGTGTTGTATTGTTTTTATACTATTTTTATTTTTTTATTTATAACTATTTTAATTGCTAAATTATTCTGAGAATATATTTGACATTATAATTGTTTTGTGGTAGGGACCGCGGGGCCAACAAAGACTGGAGGACTGTGAGGACAAGGAGTTTGGAGCTTCAACTGAAGAGACCACAGAGCAAGTGTCCTCATAAGATTTTTAATTGATTAAATAGCTTTGTGTTGTAAATTATTATGTAGTGATTATTTGTGCTATTTATCTAGTAATTAATTTGTAATTAATTGCCTACTTACATCAGTTCTCATTGAGTTCTCGCATATGTAAAAAAGTCTTAATCAATCAATTAATTATTATTTGTGTGGTTGTGTTAAGAGTGATTCTCGACTTAAGTGGTGATATAGGTTCATGCACTATGCTCCAAATAGATAGCTCTTAGGCCATATTTACTTGATCTTTTTCGTAACTTAGGACACACCACATAATCTCATAAGATTCACAATTAAAAAATCTTAAGAGATTCATGAGACACACGTAAATTATGTTCTATCTGTAAAATTTAATTGAATTCTTCATCGCTAGTAGAGCTACTATTTTGGTGTAGCTTTGTCCCACTTGCATCATATAGTGTAATTTTTACACATTCATTCTTGCATCCACATGGAATATGCTGGGAATCACTGTAACTATTCCTAATGACCGCATTCATCATCGTTTTTCGCTTGCATTCCATTTTCCATCTTCTCCCTCGATTTTTGCCAACCTAGGATTAAAGGAAAAGTGAGACTGCACGCTAGGCGATGTTTGTGGTCACCTAGATTCAAGTGATAACCATTAATAAAATCAGTACTGAATGGTGCATGTGGACATAAATAATTTGGAATAAAGTCAACCTTGTATTACAGGCAGAAAAATCCTAATTATATGCAAGTACTTACCCTCAAACAGAGTGGGTAAGGACGGATCCTTAAGGTTAGAGCCCAAAACTTGGACTTCCATCCTAAGTCTTCAGGTCCGACTCTTATAGATTTTGGAATCTATAAATGGTTTCCTCCGATATTAGAAATACATTTTGATCGTCTACACTTACAAGTACCTTTTTTGGTGTGATATTGAAGCTGACAACCCATGAATATCACGGTCACCCCATTGATTGAGGGCTTATAGAATTTCAATTGGGTATAGTAGGAGACTCCTTGTATTCTTGTATAAGATTGTATTGAAACACTAATTTAAAATTGCCAAGATAAAAATAAACTAAACTCTTACGGCTTTTACATGTTGAGTTGGTGAATATATTGAAAGGGGTTTGATTGCATTGTATTTTGTGAGTGATTCCATACATTTACGTGCATTGCAATTACTAGGTTTCTTTCTTGAATTGATAGTGATCATATTTTCATAACCTCCTTGAAATCAAAGACGGATAATTGGCTGGAATTTTATTTAGACTTCGCAAACTTATCATTGAACCATCCAAATATCACCTCTTCCAAGGTGAAACAACCAAAGATCACTTGATCTCGATCTCGCTAATCTCACACAACTGTCTCTATGTGATCGAACCCAAGGCCCACTTGGCAGCTCAACAATTATCTGACAAAATAATATTTAACAATAAATAAGCAGGCGTGAATCAAAATTTATTTTTCCCTGTAATGAATGTGTATAGTGGACAAACGGGTAGGGTTTGACTCATGGAACACTATGTGGTAGCACATAATATTATTTACGAATAAATAATATATGTATAGATGTATATATCTACTAACTATTTACTTATGTTATTATGGGTTTTTTGTTAAAATTTTTAATTAATTTTCGAATATATTTTTATTTTATTTATTAACCTTTTGTTTTTAAAGTAATTATAAAATATTTATAATGATTAATAATAATACACTCATATATAACTATATATAGAAGTGTAATACAGTATAAGGCAATATAATTATAAATACAACTAAAAATGACCAAAATTTGCAAAATAAACTAATTTTGTACTTTTTATATTTTCTAATATTTTTGTGATTTTATAAATATTTTTGCTATTTTTAGGCATTTTTAAAGTCCAAAATATACAAATTCAAGGACTTGATAATTAGCTTGAGTTGTTTTGAAATTTAAAAATACTCGATGGGGTTAAAAATTCTCAAAACTAATTTTAATACGTACTAATATATATATAAAATTATTAAACATAAACTAACATTTTTGGGATTTTGGAAGAATTTTTATATTTTTATAGAATTTTGGAGCTTTTTATTTTTTTTATCATTTCCTTTTTCTATTTTTAAGAATTTTTGGTATGGAGGTACTAGATACTATAATAAATAAATACTGTTTTTATCAAAATTTTAAATATTATTTTATATTTTTTTGTATTTTGAAAGCTAACAAGGAATATACATGCACTTTTTGATTTTTAATAAATAGAAAAATGTGTGAAATGCAAAATAAAAATTATGGCATGAAAGAATAATACGCCTGGAAATTATCTTATTTTTCATAATTTTTGGAGCACGGATGATATTTTTAAAAAATAGAAAACAAACTCAAAATTTACTGGAAATAGTAGCAGTATATTTAAATTAAAAGGCAGAGTTAAATATGAAAAGTACCCAAAAGTTTTCACTAACTTTCAAATTTACATAATTAAACTACAATATTAAAAAGCACAGGGGTTTACAAAGCAAAATTTCCACGTACGTGTGCCTCCATGTGAGGTGACATGGCATGGGACTATACTGCAAAATTTAAAATGCTCGAGGTCTTACATGCAATTTAACGTTACAATATATTTACATGACCCCTTAATTTTACAAAAATAATGGAGTGGGTTTTGTAAATTACCCATTTAAACATCTGGAGATCGGGGCCGTCCATCGCGTGGCACGTGGCCGATCGTGTGACACTAGTTGGGCATCGATTCAATTTTATTCAAGGTTTATGATTAGACATGGGCCCTTGTTGGTCCTATGGTGCAGGGAACCTCTGAAGAACGCAAATGAACCTGACATTGTTGTCACTTTGATCTGCAATATCTTTGAGCTCTAACACCCTTTCGCCTTGCCGACAGTGGCAAAAGCTTGCTAGTGTCCTCACGCATCAACATGTACGAGAGCTTCTAGATCCCAACCTTAGGGATCTGGGGCTTTGGCATCTTCACATGTCCTAGAGGTATGCCAGTCTCCGATTCTTATCTCCAAGGGGCCTTCAAGGGTCCAGAACCACACAAAAGATTTGTCTGCATGAGGGGATGAACCACGACCAAAAATTTACAGCCAAAAGCTGTGTGGATGTGTATGGCGGTGAAGCTCCGATATGTGGTGAAGGAAGAGCTTCAAGGAACCTCGATTCATGCAAAATCGAGGGGGTTTTTGTGGGGAAAAGATGAAGAAAGTGGTTTGGTTCACAATGATGGGGAAGATGAGTCAAAGACCAATGGGATTCATGGTAGATTCAACCTGGAGCGCGAGCTCCAGGTTTACAAACATGTCGGATTTAACCTAATTCTAATAATCTATACTTAAATCTAAAATGGGAGTTGAAATATAAACTACTAAATTACCTAGAAATGGATGACATTGGGGACTTGATCTCTAGGGTGGCCTAGAATAAAACCTTGACGACGGTGGTCAAAGGTGGTCGGATCAGCTCTTTCAGAGCTCCTCCTCGCTGCAATCTCCAACCACTGGCTCCCTGTCACAGAGCCTTAGCATTTAGGGAGGAATTGAGAGGACAAGAACAGAGGAAGAATGATCAAAAAAATAAATAGAAGATGGAAGGGGTGTTTTATAGACAGATGGAGGTGATGCCTTCGATGGAAGATTGCATGAACGGAGAATGTCATAGGTGAATGAAAAATGGTTAGCGAGGAGGACAAACATGGAAGGATCGGAGATGTGGAGGGCTCGAGGCTATGGTGGCGTGGTATGAAGCATGATAAATCAGAGAACGAGGGTTCCCAGTGAGTTCTGACATAGGTCAGAGCCTAGGCGAGTAGTTGATCACTCGGTCAAACATACGCACCTGGTTGGTCCACGTGGAGGAACCAGGAAATTCCAAGGTAAAAATACCTTGGAAAATGAAGATAAAAAACATATTATTTAATTATTTTTTTATTAAAACATAAAAAATTTATAAATTTTTGTAGCATTTATTACCTATTTTTATTTATTTTTATGAGGCTATTTATTAGGAGTTAATATTTACAAGTATAAGTATATTGACTTTTGTTTTGAATATTTTATTTTTATTTTTCTTTTTAAATTATATTATTTTATTCACTTAGTTTATATATGTATAGCTTATTTAAATATGCATAAATATATATATTTATTGTATTTTTCTGATATAATATACATTTAAGTAAATGAAGGTATATAATGTATATGTATATGTAATTCATCAATGTATTTTTATATGTTATTTTATTTTATTGTATTTTTTATGGTTTTATTGTATTATAAATATGTACACATACTACAAATAATGTTTACAAAATTATAAAAATATAAAATTACGAAAAATATAAAGAATAAAAAATGAATATTTTATTTCAGGTATATTATACAATAGGGGTCCAAAACATGTATTTTGCATCTTATCTCCAAATTAAATGAAAGCTCCTTCACTGAAAAGCTATTAAAATTTATATACAATTAAAGTAATTTTGGTGAATTTTGAGTTCATATGGAGAAGATACAGGTCTGTGAAGTTGAGATTTTAGAATCTTATTTTGAGTGTAGAATGTATACTGTATATTATTTCTGTGTGAAATCAATTTTGTATTTTTCTCTGTTTTTTATCTACAACTTTCATGTATAAATTTCTTTATTTTATTTATAAATAATAAAGAATAAATGGATTCCAAAATGAATTATAGTTGAATTAAAACTAACTTTTTACGTATGGTTTTTCGTGTTTCTTTGTACATTGTTTCTGCCCTATCTCCCCCTACTTTATTCTTTGTTGGCCAAGTCATCATGATGATTGGATCTCGGGGTCTAATCTCACTAAATACCTTGGGTGTCTCGTTTCTTTTTTCTTTTTCTTCCTTTATTCTTTAATTCTATAATTAAATACAATAGATATACAATATTTTATACAGTATTTTGTACATATTACCATGTGTTTATTTTGACAAATTAATGATGTATACATGTATTTAGCTAGGGATTTAAGGCCAATATGAAAGAATAAAGGTGATGAAATGGAGATTCATCATCCCTCTATACTTGCCTTCGGTAGTCCCTTGCAAACACTTATTCCCATACGTGCAGAAAAGAAAATAAAGAAAAGAAAAAGAAATAACTTGGATTGATTTTATCTTTTAAACTTGTCCTCATAATATCATAGTCTGGAGCTTAGTAAGACCTTTGGATTTTTAGTTTGGTCGAAACCTTGTTAGGAAACGTATTTACAACAGAACAATCTCAAAGAATAACAAAACCCTACCCAAGCCTCCTAAAAAACTAGTTTAGAACACTTCGACGTCATACGCAGTACCTTATAACTATGAGTCTATCTTGTACAATATGTGATATGTAGCTCCTCTTGGTTGAAGTGGTAAAAGTCAGTCTTCTCCAACATGGTGACCCTAATTCCCCAATCTAACAACTCTTTCCTCTAGAAATGGAGTATTCCATTCTAAGATCAAGTGCAACCGGCTCAAGGAGGAGATGGAGAGAAGAATGGATGGTAGCCAATGTCGCTACCTATCCTAGGATGCTTGAATAGTGTAGCCAAGTCATATGACTGCAGATACATATACATATTGATCTTGAAGCTCAAGCTTGATTATTGAATATACACATGCTCCGACGGGAATTGATTTTTCTTTGATTTTGCCTGTCCTTTCTTTTTGGAGTTTTTAACTTTGCATTTTTTTGAGTACTATATATAACATCATCTATATAAGGACTTTTTCCTCTTGAGCAAGTAAACTATCCCTCTTTTGAAGCTTTATTGCAATCACAACTTTCCGTCATCAGGCCTCATGGCTACCAGACCGGGTTGGGGTACAATGGCCATAAATGTGTGATTTATGATGTTTCCATTGGCTTGTGTCCCATGCTGCCAAATCTAACCCTCTACCACTTAAATCAAGGTGAGTAAAGTGAAAGGTTCAGGTGTGCAAGCTAGGTTATTATTGATAAGAGTCGTGCATATGTTTCGAAATATTCTACTTAGGTTGTCAGGCGACATTGAACCAAGTCTCATGGTCTTAAAGAATTAAGTCTAGTAGACATGAAGTATCTCAATTCCGATTCCTATAAGCTTCCTGTAATTACATAGCTTTAAGGTCCAACCAAGCTCCTATCTTCATATTTTACTTAGACTTGTTCAATTATTAATTTCAATACAAAAATGCAAATGCTATTCACAATGCAAAGAAAATATTTTTATGATGCAATTATGATTTTGAACTTTTTTATGGAATTTTGAAAAAAACTTTTACAAATTTTTTATGAAAATTTTTAAAAGATTTTACAAATTTTAAGATTTTTATTTTTGCAAAATCTTATCTAATTTTCAAAAACAAAATGTTTTAGTAAAAAGGGAAATTATACAGTGCGTCTGATTATTTACAAGAATTTCTATTTAGAAATTTACAATTTTACAAGGTTTGTAAAGAATCTTTGTTTTCTTGAATTAATCTCAAAATAGTTTGAAAAGATTTTTACAAACATTTTGAAAACTTTATTTTGCAAACTAATTATTTGAAAAATAATTTTTGTAAATATTTTAAAAAATTTGAAAATAATTTTGTAAAGATTTTTCAAATAGTATGTATAGATTTTCCAATCTATTTTTACAACCATTTTCAAAACCATTTGCAAATAGATTTTCAAAACATTTTAGTTCAAGCAAAAGAAATAAATTTTTACAAATAAGTCATTTTTATAAAAGTTGAAAATAATTTACAAAATATTTCCTAACAATTTTCGAAAAAATGTTTCAAAAATATTTTCAAACCATTTTTCAAATAATTTACAGAACTATTTTTGACTTGATTTATTAATCAGTATACACAAAGAATTTGGTTATGTATTTTAATTTTTTATTAATTAGCTATATTATTATAAAGTACAAAAGCACGAGATATGGATAAAGTATATACAGAGTATATACGACTCCCTATACTTAGATTGAGATATGTACTCATAGATCAGAGAGAAAAGAGAAGACATAACTTGTACCGAGTATTAAAGAGCTTATACTACAATGACAGAAGAATAAAGAATGAATCAATGAAGATTGAGAAGTCAACTGTCACCCTGTACATAGGATGAAATAATCCTAAGTATAGCATGCTATATCTACATGCGGGGAGGGTTATGGGTGGGAATGAACAGATCATCGGCTTGACCCGTCCACCCCTATACATGGGGTTAAATATCCCTAAGTATAGATATAATATCAAGAATTGAGGGGACATGTAAGGGAGCCAATAAAAGGAAACCGATAAAGAGAGAAATATGTGGGGAGCATGTATGCATCACTCCCCCTATACTCAGGGTAAAAGTTCCTAAGTATAGGCAACAACAGAAGTAATTAAACAAAATGAAGAAAGAGCACCCAACTCATCCACCCATTATACTGAGGACAAAGAGATGGGACCACAAACTCAAGAGATGGGAAAATGCAAATGGACTCCAAGTCACAATCAATACACAAAGCAAACCCTCAGTTCACCTACTCAACACGGTGAAGACCACGATGTGGTCTTTTATCTTTTTGCTTTAAGAGTTAGGTGATCATCACAAAGTTGTACAGACCGAAGACAGGCTTTGGATTTGGGCACTAGTCCTTAGCATGTACGTAGGAATAAAATGCACATACAAGGAGGAGGTTGCTCTTCCTAATACCATGAGTCCATTAAATTTTATTTTAAAGATCAAGTAGAGTTAGCAATCTAGATTTTATTTTGGTTATCACTTTTTTGGTTGTTTTCCAATGCACGTGCCTAACGTTATTTCCTATTCCATTTAGCATCCTCAGTATGCATAATCAGAGGGAGAGGATAGGAAAAGCCTTGCAAGTCAGTAAACGATGATGCATGCAAAGTAAGAAGACTTACAATGCTTCCCAGCTCTCTCCATGCAGGATGCATAACATAATTGAAACCTAAAATATATGCAAATGCAATCTGCTGAAATCTACCTAGGATAGTAACTACTATTATCGTGAAGCACCATATGTTGATTATTCAGAGTCAAACCCTAAAGTCCGATCTTGGAGACGTCTTGGTGCCCGCCACAATGGGTCCTACCAGCGTTGTCTGACGTCTCTCATGGTACGTAGGTTCGAATCTAAATAATTAATAATTATTATTTGACTAAGTCCAAAAGCGCATCTATAGGTACATGCAAATATATTAGGGGATTTGGACCTTAATCTATCGGCAAATAATTTCCAAACTAAGTCTCATTCACATAAAATAATAAAAATAAAATAAAAGCAAAAAAGCATAAAAACTGTCGAGACCCCCAAGGGAACAATCCCTCAAGCACTGGAGCTCGGGAAGTCGAAGTGTGGAGAGTCCTGAATTATTACATGCCAAGTATCGCTCTCATAAATATACAAAATAAATGAATAAACAAATTATTCTTCAAAATTCTCCTCTGCTCAGCCTTTGATTCTCTCTCCCGTCGGCTCGAATCAGAAGGTCGGCTCCACCTTACTTGGATACATAGGTCCTCCTAAGAAAACCTATGTTGCGTAGTGGTCCCTCGCATCAAAGTCAACCAAAGAAGATGGTTTGAACAGTTCATAATAATATCAAATGAAAATAAATTCAATAAATAAATAAATGAACAAGAGATAATAGACAAAATAAAATAGATCCAACTAAGCAACATTCCTCCTCGGCAACGACGCCAATTGATAAAGAGAATTTTTATGAGGGTCTTCTAATCAAACTCAATTACAGTCGCTGATGTGACCACTCGAGAAAATCCTACTTTAATAAATAATTAACCCACAATAAGAATCAAGCAATTAAATATCAAAAATGTGGAGATAAAATTTATTATAACTCTATAATAAATGTGTATAGCGTGTAAGCATGTGTAGAGGTCGAACACTGGGAGCAAACAGGAGGAAAGGGCAAAATGAATGGACAAAAATTCTGTCTTTTATTTCTTATCCAAATTATTGTTTTTGTGGGCTTTTAATTTTTTTAATTTTATTTTTGATTTTATAAATTTTCACTTTATATTATATTTTCAATTTTTATATTTCTTTTTTTATTATTTAAATATAAGATATATATGTATCTATATGTATATATATGTATAACTGCAATATATGATATATAGGTACTATATAGATATAAATATGTAAAAAAAGATAAAATACAATAAATATATTTTTTTTGTGATTTTTATATTTTTATACTTTTTTGTTATTTTTTTGGAATTTTTCCTAATTTTTATGTGTTTTAAAGTCAAAAAATATCCCGAATAAGGGATTGGTAAATAATTCAGGATTTATTTGGGTTTAAAAATAATAAAAAGTCCCAAAATTACCCAAATTAATTTTAATATATGAATATATATATAAATTAAATTATAAAATAGAAAAGCATATTTTGGTAATTTTGTAGATTTTTTTCATTTTTTTATTTGATTTTGGAGCAGTATGATTTTTATTATTTTCTTTTTCTATTTTTTGGGATTTTTGTTTTCTGGACTCAATATATAAATATTTAAACTATATAAAACTTTTTGGGATTTTTAAAACGTTTTTATATTTTTTGGTATTTAATATTTTAAATAGGGAAAAAAGGCTCCTTTTTATTTTTAATAAATAGATAAAATGCAAAAATAACCAATTATAAATATGGGTCTGAAAGTATGACATAAAGCATCTAAACCTATTTTGGCACATTTTTGGCACATTAGGTATTTTTAATAAATAGATAAAGGCATCCAAAATAAATGCCTTTGTAGTGGCATATTTGCAATAAAAATAAACTTCAGGGGGATATGTGTAAAAGTGCCAAAAATATATAACGTCACTTTCATTTTATTGAACTATTTACCCATCACGGGGGACTACACATGATGCATGCTAGGATGGACCAAAAAACAATTACAATAAAATCCAAGGGCCTTCCAGTAATTTTCACGAAAATATACAACATTCATCTCAATTTATTGGACTAAATATAAAAACACGTATGGTGTCCTTCAAATTTCACCACCTTACGTGGGACAACACGTGAGGTGACGTGGAATGGACCCAGATGTAATTTAAAGAAATACAGGGGCCTATTTGCAAAATGTCCAAATTATTTATAATCTTAAATTTTATTTACTGGACTACATAATAAAATACAAAAATAAACAGGGTTGGATATGCAATTTACCCCATAATAGGCACGATCAGATGGCGCAATTGATTCCACTTATCCGCGTGGCAAGCATCCGACGGCCGGTAGCGTTTCGCCGTCAATGTCTGGGACTAGATCGCATGGAGCGATCCAACGGCTGAAGCTCGGGAAGATAGGACGTCAGCTGTAGCATTTGGAGGTGCCTCGTAGATGGGAAAGTCGAGACGACGGCTAGAAGAATTGGGGAAGAACTCGCTGGTGGCGAGTTTCGATCGATCGTTGTGGGTTCTTCTGATCTCCATTTCACCTGACAATTGCTTCTTCATGTTTCTGGGCGTCCTCTGCGTCGTCCGGGATCCTCAAAGGTCTCTAGAGCTCGTCGGAGGAGCTCTGGAGGGCAAGGTCACTTGGAGGGCATCTTTCAAGAAAGATGGGGCTCAAACGCCCCCTTCAAGACTTGTAAAATGGTTAGAAAGACTGGTGGGACAACGACGGTCTTGGTGTTTATTTGGTGGTGGATCAGGGCGAGGTGAGCTGGAATGGTCTTGCTCCAGCGAGCAGAGGAGGTGGAGCAAGGGTTCGCTGATCGAGACCTGATCGGGTTAGATACAAGGTGGTTGAGTGTGGAGAACTCGATGGGGAACGGAATGAAGGCAGTCAAGGGGTCGGTTAACAGGGGAAAGCGGTGGAATTGTTCGCGGTAGCGGAGCTCCAGTGAACTACGAAATTGCTAACATATGCTAAATCTAACACCTAAATGCTAATTTAATGACAGAATGAAATGCTAATATAATAACTTATCTAAAATAAGTAAAGGGGCGCAGCTCATACCTGGTCGAGAGGCCAAGGAGCAGAGGTCGCCAGCAACAACGACCTTGGGCGCATCTCCTCCTCCGCGAGCCCTCGACACCTCAGGGAACTCCCCCTATCACGGGGATACGCTCTTTGGCCGAAATGGGGTGGCTTTTGGGCTTGAAGACAACCAAAATTGCCTGGAGGAGAAGATGGAGTTATTTATAAACAATGGCGTGCATCCTTATTAACTGGGAGAGATCGATGAATCGGTCATATGTATAGGGGATCTTAAGGTCTGGCATGGATCTATGATGATCCTGGATGATTTTGTGTGAAGGAAGCAACATTGATTGATGGATAGATCATACGGAAAAAATGGTGGAAAAGCGGGGAAGATGTAGATCTGTGTCAATTCAGAAGCAGGGGGGAGTTGACCGGTGGTCAATCGTTGACGTGACCCCATTGGGCCACGACACCCGCTACACGATAAAATAACATATTTTATTCGAAATTAAATATTTCAAAATATTAAATGATTCTATTAATTTTTTATATAAAATAAAAATGTTTATTATTTAATGTAGTATTTTATTATGTTATTTATTTATTTTTTGGCTTTATTTGTTAGTAGTTAATTTTTAATAGTGTATTTATAGGTGTATTCATCTATATTTTGTGCATTTTTATTTTTATTTTGTATATTTTATTTTATTATTTTATTATTTGATTTTATATATTTATAAATTATTTTTTGAGTATAAATATATTTTTATTTATTTTTATGATGTAATTTATACACTTAAATAAATAGATATGCATATTGTATATGTATATTTATAGGTATTTTATGTATGTATTATATACATCTTTTTATTTTAATGTATTTTATTGGGTCTTATTTTGGTTTTGTATTTTTAATAGAATATATATAATAATTACAATATTATAAAAATATAAAGAATAAAAGAATGAAAGAATATGTTTCCCTTTTTATTTATATACATGTATAACATATGTATTTTATCTATGTTTTCACATAGATTTATTTTATTTTACATTTTTCTTTTAGTTTATTCTAGCTTAATATGTACATGTGTTATAAATAATATTTACAAAGTTATAAAAAATATAAATTTATAAAAATAATAAAGAATTAATAAAATGAATATTTTAATTGGTATAATATACAACGAGGGTCAAAAACCTAACTTTCACACAGTAACTCCAAAAAATATAAAACCACCGCCATTAAATATCTTGTGAAAAGTTATATACAGTTGGAGTTATTTTGATATATTTTGAGTTTTTATTTGAAAGATATGGGTTTGTGAAGTTTTGTTTTTGGCTTTTTGTGTATAAAATGTACATTGCGTATTATTTCTGTACAAACTCAATTTTGTATTTTTATTTACATTATTATCTACAAATTTTATGGACAAAGTTTCTTTAGATTAAATAATGAAGAATAAAATATGTATAATGAATAAATGGGATTTTTATTCTATTTTGGCCCTTATCTCCCCCTACTTATTCCTTGTTGACCAACTCAATTCTTGACTTGGTCTCGGGATTCAAGGTCATTAAATATTTTCAATATTTTATTTCTTTTTCTTTTCTTCTCTTTATTCTATAATTTTAGCATTAAAAACCTTATTTTATATACAAATAATACAATAAATAATGAATGTTATTATGCACAAATTGTTGTTATTTACATGCATTATCTAGGGTTTTAAGGCCAAAATTATAGAAAGGTGATGAAATGGAGATTCATCAACTGTGTATTATTTTCATTTGAAATCAATTTTGTATTTTTCTTTGTATTTTTATGTACAATTTCATGTTGATGGTTTATTGATTTGAGGTGTAAATAATACAGAATAAAATATGCCCTAAAATAATTTATTGGGGAATAAAAATTAAGGTTTCTGTGTAGTGGTTTATTTATAATTAGCTATCAAATCTCCCCCTACTTTAATCCTTATCGACCAAGTCATCATGATGACTAGGTCTCAGGGTTTAGGGTCACCCAGTGTCTTTATCACTTCAAACTCTTTTTTCTTCCCTTTATTCTTTTATTTTAGAAGTAAATACCAATATTTATACAGTATTTGTATGTTAATTATTGATTGTTATTTTGTATAGATTAATGCTATATACATGCATTTATCTAGGGATTTAAGGCCAAAATGAAAGAAAAAAAGTGATGAAATGGAGATTCATTAGTAAGGAAAGAGTTCTTTTGTTTCTTAGATAGATACTCTGGGTACAACCAAGTGGAAATTGCTCCTAACGATCAAGAGAAGATGACTTTCACCTGTTCGTTCGGCATCTATGCTTTTAAGTGAATGCCTTTTGGATTGCATAACACACCTGCTACATTCCAAAGGTGTATGTTGGTTGTTTTTGTTGATATGGTGGGTAGTTTTCTTGAGGTCTTTATGGACGATTTCTCGGTCTACGGTGATAGTTCTAATGCTCGTCTTCCACATCTAGACTGAATACTTAAGAGATGATGTGAAGTCAATATTATCTATCATGGGAAAAGAGTCACTTCAAGGTAATAGATGAATTATGTTGGGCCATGTCATCTCCAAATGTGACATGGAGGTAGACTTGGCAAAGGTGGATGTGATTGAAAAACTTATAATCAAGAATGTAAGGTCATTTCAAGGGCATTTTGGTTTTTACAGAAGATTCATCAAGGATTTCGACAAGATTGCCCTAATATCATTGCTAGGAAAGAGACATATTTCATTGTTGATCAGAAAGTTCTCCCAGCATTTAATCATTTGAAAGAACTTGTCACTCATGCACATGTCCTACAACCACTCGATTAGTCTCTGCCATTTGAGATCATGATGGATGTATCTGATTTCGTCTTTGGGGTTGTATTGGCATAAAGATGAGATGAATTGTTATATGCCATTCACTATGCCGACATAACACTAAATGATGCACAAAATAATTATACAGTAATAGAGAAAGAGCTTCTGGTAGTTGTATTCACCCTCGAGAAGTTTCGTTCGCATCTTCTCGGTTCCAAAGTGATTATATATACTGGCCAGTTTGCTATCGGACACCCTACAATAGAATAAGGATGCCAAGTCATGTCTACTCAAATGGATCCTTATCCTCCAAGAATATTATTTGAAATAAGAGATAAACATGGAGTTAAAAATGTGGTAGAAGATCACCTTTTCAAAATCAAATGTATAGATACTCTTCTGAGTTGAGTACCGATAATAAAGTCCTTTCCCGATGAATCACTTCTTAGTGTTACTTCTCTCCCCTAATATGTTGATATTGTGAACTATCTCAGTTCTGACAAAGTTCCACAAGATTGGACAAGAGTAAAGAAGGACAAATTTTTGTCTGATATTCATTTCAACCAGTATAAAGATCCATACCTTTTCAGGGAAGGTGTGGATTGCATTTAACACCAGTTCCTTCCTTGAGAGGAGTACACCAATGTCCTCGAGTACTATCACAAGCTCAAATTTGGAGGACACCATTCTGGAAGCAGAATAACAACAAAATTATTATAGTGTGGCCTCTGTTGGCCCACACTCTTCAAGGATGCCACAACATTTGTTAAAGGTTGCACCGACTAATAGAAAATCGGAGGAACCCTCAGTTCCAAATATTCGATGCATCTTAAGTTTATTCGGATCTCAAATGTTTTTGATGCTCGGGGCATTAACTTTATGTGACTATTTCCTAATAGTCAAGGATTTTAGTGCATCATGTTTTTCGTTTATTACGTGAGTCGATGGGTGGAAGATATTCTTGCCTTATCCAGTAATAGTTGTATTGTATGTCACTTTATCAAGGACATCATTATTTTGTGATTCTAGATTCCTAAGATTTTCATTTCAGATGGGGGTAGCCATTTCATTAATAATTAAGTCTAAAAACTTGTGAAGGAGTACGACATCGATTATCATGCCACATAATATCCTTACCATCCATAATCTAATGGCTTAGCCGAGTTATCCAATAGGGGGATCAAGATTATTCTGTAGAAACTTGTTAGGATGATAGGAAGAGATGGTCTCAACTTCCTAATTCTATTTTATGGGCTTATCAGACTACTTACAAGTCTCCTTTGGGTATGTCTCCCTATCATCTTGTGTATGGAAAGCCTTACCATCTGTCAGTGGAACTCACAAATCTCTTTGGGAATAATTATTTGTAATTTTGACTCACAGACTGGTGATCAGAACCGTATGATCGATCTCAACAAACTCCTAGTATTCCAAGATTACACATATGATAATAGCCTCATGTATAAGGAGAAAGTCAAATGCTGGCACGACAAGCATATCAAAAGAAAGACTTTCGAGAATGGTTAGAAGGTATGGTTATTAGATGTGAATATAAAGACATTTTCAGGAAAATTGAAGAGTAAATGAATAGGGACATTTCTAGTAAGAACTTCTGTGACAATAGAAGCATATTGATATCTGATATGTCATCTAATGCACAACCATTTGTGGTCAACAGACAATTGCTGAAGTCGTATTTAGAGCATGATACATTCCTTTTTATTGTCAATTCAAGCAATGTTTTATTTGAAGAAGTTATCCCAACCACATCATCAAAAGATTCAGACAATGTTATATACCCAAAATTATTTTTGATTAATTATTATTTTTTCATTATTTGTCAATTCCTTCATTCTTCCACTTATTCATTCATCCCATTCATATGTAATATACTTAGGATGACCAGATCCTAAATATTGTGGGAAAAGTGTAATTGAGTTATTCTTCATTGTTCTCTCGCTTGTCTACTAACATTTGATAATTCTTTCTATATTTAGGGATATTTTACCCTGAGTATAGGGTAGGACAATCCAATTCATTTATTTTCTGTAAATTCTAATCCTTGATCATTCCCGCTTAGTGTACAATTTGCTATATTTAGGATAAGTTGATCCTAAGTATATGGTTCGATCAATTTCTTATTCTTTTATTTGAGTCTTTCTAGTATAGACTTTTATATACTTAGCACGAGTTGTGTATTACTTTATTACTCTTTGATCACTATGAGGACATAGTTCGAGTTAAGTATAGGGGACTCGTATGCGTGCGTGTGTATATGTGTCTATACGTTATCCATAGCTCATACTTCATGTATTTTGAATAATATGGATAATATAGTCTTCATTGGGTAAGATTTACAAATAAATATAATAAAGAATAAACCTTGTAAATATGTATGAAGGTTTTTGAAAAACTGTTTGTAAAATTAGTTTGAAACTATTTTGCAAATGATTTGGAAAATAGTTGCAAAATGTTTGAGAAAAATCTTTATACAATCTTTGAAAAATCTTTGTAAAATGTTTTCAAACCATTTGAAAAATAACCTCTTTGTAAAATATTTATAAAAAGTTTGCAAAAATTGTTTGTAAAAATATTTTAAAAACTCTTTATAAAATAATTTACAAAATAAGTTTTCAAATAGTTTGGTAAATGTTTGCAAAAAATGTTTTCAAAATATTTTGAAAACCTTGTAAAAAATATCATTGCAAAATTCTTCAAATAAAATTATTGATTAAATAAAAGTCTTGTATAAAACTTGTATATACACATCTATTTTTTTAAAAAATCATGTGTAAATAGGCATAAATCACTTGTAAAAAATGTGAATATATTCAATTTACTAACCCCTTCAAAATCCCTAAAAATTGAACATTTTCCAAAACTCCATAAAAATTTACAAAATTTTTAAAAAATCCCAAAAAGAGTTCAAAACCAGAAAATTATTTTCACAAAAATATTTTTTAAACAGCATAAGCATTTTTTAGAATGATCTTGACAATTTAACTAGTCGAATAAAATCTGAAGATTGGAGCTTGATTTCGAACTTAATCCACTTAACTTCATAGGAACCTTATAAGAACTGGAGTTAAGACTTTTGAAGTCAATGAGACTTGATTCTTTGAGTCCACAAGTCTATGTTCACGTGTCATCTTGATTAGCCTAAGTAGAGTATTGCAAAGAACGAGTATGACTCTTGCTGTTAATGACCTAACTTGGACAAGCACTCTACACTTATCTCAACTCTGAGGGCATGATTCTTTACCTTGAGAAGCGCACGTGTGGAAAAAATGTCACCCCGATAGATGGTCAGTGTCCCCCAACCAGATCTAGTAGCATGGACGTCCAAAGACAAGATGTTGTAGGTTGCAATAAAGCTTCAAAAGAGGGATAGTTTACTAGCTCTGGAGGAAAATTTTCTTATGTAAATGTTGTTGTATATAGTACCAAGAATGCCAATCAAAAACTCCAAAAGAATAAACGAACAAAATCAAAGGAAAATCATTCCCATTGGAGTTATATATCAATAAGCAAGGCATTATGCGTTAAAGTAAAAAATCTCAAGGTTTCCTACAGCTGGAGACTTGGCTACACTTGTCAAGCTCCACATGATATATGACTACACTAGTCACAATCCATTCTCTTCTCTACCCCTTTTTCTTGAGCTAGTTGTACTTGAACTTAGAAGGAAATACCATGGTCCTCAACGAAAGAGTAGCTAGATTGGGGAATTAGTGTTATCTTGTTGAGGGGGACTGTGTCTTGCCTTTTATGATGAGAAGAGCTACATTCACATACACTGTACAAGTGATACTCATAGTCATAAGGGTTTGCATATGAAAAGACTTATTTTGACCAGGCTATTAAGGCGACCTAAATAGAGGATTGTGGAACTTGAGGGTTGTTAAGCTTAGATCCTATTCCCAATAAGGTTCCGAACAAACTAACAATATAAAGGTCTTAATTGAGCTCCAAGATTTGATTTTGTGAAGATATGTTTAAAAGTATAATCATTTTAAGTTCTTTATTTTCTCTTTTGCATCGTGTATTCTTCTAATAAGTGTTCAATAGGGAGTAGCGAAGGTAAGTATATGGAGGTGATGAATAACCATTCATCTACCTTTATTATTCCATTTTATATTTAAACCCCTCTCAAAACAGTTGTAAATACTGCTAACTTGTGCACATTGACATTCAATATTCGTATGTAGTTAGTGTGTAAATAGCAAGTAACCATCTGTATTTAAATCCAAAATTAAAAAATTAAGTAAAAGTAAAGAAAAATAACTGAAGTATCAAATATACTGAAAGACCCTAAACCCCAAGACCAAATCAATATTTACTTGGTCGATCAGAAATAAAGTATGGGAGTTAAGGGCCAATATATTGTATAGAAACCCTAATTTTATACACTGAAAATAGCCATTTTTACACTATTTTTATTTACACTTCTACACACGTCAAACAATATTTTTTTCAACATGAAATTTATAAATAATAATATATAGAAAATTATAAAATAATAGTCAATATGAATCGTGCACAATGCTTCTTGTACACAGATGAAAAACTGCACACTGAACTTCACATATCAATATCTACACCATACAAACTCAAACTGAACCAAACTCACCTCCATGGTATTCAAAATTAAATTTTCCATCTAATGAAGGTGGTTTCATTAGAAATATAGCTAAGATACAAAAACTGGCTTTCTGGGTACTATTGTAATGTGTATCTTTATATAAAATCAATATATTTTATTCTTTGTATTTTTTCTGATCTTATATTTTTGAATAATTGTATGTATTATATAAGGGTTCAATGGGGTTATCCCTCCCCATTTTCTGGCATTTTTTTATTTAGTTTTTTGAAAAATAAAGCCATGTATTTTCACCACTATATCCCTCTAATATGTCATTCCAATTTCGTTAGAAACAGAGACTCCTATGCCCTTCATCTAGAACAAGTAGATTACAATAATTCTAAGAACAATAAAATTACATGTTCTAGATAGAAGGCAGAGAAGTCTATTTCTGACGAAATTGGAATGGAATATTAGTGGGATATAGTGAAGAAAATACATGGCTTTATTTTGAAAACAAAATAAAAAATGTTGAAAAAAGGGGCAAGGACAACCCCATTTTTTCCTTTGTATAAAACATATTTAGAACTTAAACACAAATTAAAACATTTAAAAAGACACTAAAATAATTAATACATTATAATATATAGGTATATTATACCTATAAGATATATACATATATTTATATATAATTATAAAATTGCAAAAAATGTGAATATATATTTAATAATATTATAAATATAGAAAATATGTAAATATAAATTATGTGTATTAAATAAAAAATAAAAATAAAATATGTAAAATACAAATAATATACCTATGTATATACATGTAAAAAATAACATCTAACAAATAATAGTGTAAAAATAAATAAAAATCATAAAAATAGTTTATTAAATTATAAACATTTTGTGTTTTATGTTTTAATTAACAAAATCATTTACAATTTTTTGTTGAATTTATACACATTTTTTATTTTCTATTTTGTTTTATTAGTCCTAATGGACCAATGGTATCCCAATTGTACCAATCATAGATGCTGATTTATATCGGAAGCATTGACCCCCTTCCTTTGTTGAATTTCCACACCTTCCCCTAACCTTCATCTTCATCGAGCTCATCCCCATTTTACAACTCCCATCTTCCTCTCACATGCCCTAGGCCTAGAATCCACCAACCTCGTCTTTTCCTCACACAATCAACTTTATGAAATTGCCCCTTTCATTGTTTATAAATAAACTCCATCTCCATCTTCTTGCTTGTCGATCCTCTTCTTATACCATAACCCCAAAGGATACAATCTATGTAGAGTCCTTGGTGACAATGAGAGATTTCAAGGTCTTGTTGGAGAGGATAAGGAGGACGAGAGTCGATCCAGCCAGCCATTCGTCGAAGCTTCTCAGGTGAGGCTTTCATATGCTCCAGGTACCCCATCTCGAGCTGTTAATTTTAGGATCTTTAGATCGTAGTTTCATTCCTTAGATTTAGTTATAGTTTAGTTTAATTTCCATTTGTGTAGTGTTAAATCTCTATTTCGTAGTTCATCAAAGCACGAGGCTCTGGCCATCTGTTCACTATGTTAGACCCATGTTCCAACTCACATTCACCCCACTCTTTGTCCCTATCACTTCTACATCTAATTCCACGCAAGATTCAACCATGATCTTGCTCAGATCAGGCGATCCATCTCCTCCTTCACCCTTCATCGGATATCCATCACCCCATCTCATCTCTGACCTCTTCCCACCAATAAAAGTCCATTAGGATTTACTCAGTCTTTGTCCATCTTTCTATGTAGGTATCAATCCCTGAAGACCACATCTGAGGGGATTTTGATCTCACTACAGAGCTTCAAGGTGCTCTGAGCTTCAAGACCCCCCAGACCTCTTCCCAATGAGTTTTGGACCCAATGAGTACCTCCAACAAATGTGGAAAGGTCCTGGAGAACTTTTGAGCCACTTGCAAGCCTCTCAAATGGCAGGATAGGGGAGAATCGAAGGAACCAATCATCCAAGGCTCGTTGTTCTTCCCCATTCTTGGAGAAGAACCTGAGCCCCAGTTTTGATCTACGTCAAACATTAGAGGAGCCCAGGAGCCATCTAGATCCACCCATGGATCTAATCAAAGCCCTTAATTTGTGGAGGGGTATCAGCACGCCTTGGTTGTTGATGCACTTAAACCCATCTAATTGTCTAACGAGCATGCCATTTAGGGTGATTTACACCTCCACCATTGATGAATCTCCATTTCATCACCTTTATTCTATTATTTTGGCCTTAAAAATCCCAGCAAATGCAGGTAAATAGCCTTAATTTGTACATAATAGCATTCATTGTTTATACATAAAATAAGGTTTTTAATGCCAAAATTATAGAATAAAGAGAAGAAAAGAAAAAGGAATAAAATATTGCAAATATTTTATGACCCTAACCCCGAGACCAAGGCCAGCATGGAATTGGTCGACAAGGAATAAAGTAGGGAGAGATAAGGGCCAATAATACAATAAATACCTCATTTATTTATTCATTCATTTATGCATTTTGATACCTATTTTGTATATAATTATTTGTTCATCAAACAAAAATATTTTGTACATGAAAGTTGTAGATAATAAGGTAAATAAAAATACAAAATTTAGTTTGTGTAAGAATAATACTCAGTGTACATTTTATACCCAGAATAAAAAGCTAAGATCTCAACTTCACAGACCCATATCTTGCAAATAAAAACTCCAAATCGCCCAAACTCACCTTTAATTGTATATAGCTTTTCAAGAACTATTTAATAAAATTGGTTTCATAATTTTTGGAGTTCATCTGTGAAAGTTAGGTTTTTGGCCCTCCTTGTATATTGTACTGATTAAAATATTCATTTTATTCAATATTTATTATTTCTATAAATTTATATTTTTAGAATCTTGTAGATAATGTATATAATACATGTACATATTGAAATTAAAAGAAAACCACAAATAATTTGTAAAATAAAATAAGTCTATAAGCTACATAGACAAAATACCTATGCTACCTATATGTATATAAATAAAAAGGGATTTTATTCTTTTATTCTTTATTCATCTATATTTTTATAATAATGTATATAATACATCTAATTTATTAAAAATACAAATCCAAAATAAAAACAAATAAAATACATTAAATAAATAAAATGTATATAAAATATAGGTAAAATACCTATAAGTATGCCTACATATACCTAAACCTATTTATTTAAAAATGTAAATAAACTCATAAAAATTAAATAAAAATATATTTATACTCATAAAAATAAGTTATAAATTTATAAAATAAGAAACTAAAATAATAAAATAAAATAAACAAAATAAAAATAAAAACATATAAATATACTTATAAATACATTATTAAAATAAACCCGTAATAAAATACTTCAAAAAATTAAATAAAAATCATAAATAAATACTACATTAATTTATAAACATTTTTTATTTTATAAGCAAAATCTAATTAATTCATTTATTACGTGTAATAAATAAGTCAATATTTGGCCGACGTGGACCAATCAGAGGCCAGGGAAGGTTGACCTCCGGTCAACTCCCCCCTGCGCCTCTGACTCCCGTCAGAACTGTCCATTCCTTTGATTTCTTCCATTTTTCCCGCTCGATCTATCACTCCATCACCTTCGATCCCTTCACAGATTTTTCTCCCAGAACCATCATGACCCTCGCCGCATATTCGATTCGTTTGTACATAGCCCAGATTCTTTGATTTTGGCCGGTCAATAAGGGCGCTCAACCATGTTTATAAATAAACCCATCTTCTTCTTCCGAGCTTTATGGCCATTTCCTAAGCCCTAGAACCCTCGCCTTCGGCCAAGCGCGCATCCTGGTGACAGCAGGAGGTCCCCTGAAGGGTCGAGGAGGTTCGCGGAGGAAGGAGATGCGCTCACGGCGGCGCTCCGGCATTCGTCCTGCTCCTTGGCCCTCCATCCAAGTCGAGCTGCGCATTTACATTTTTTAGGTAGGTTTTCGTTCCTGCACTTCATTGCCGTCGTTTATTTTGTATTTAGATAGTTAGAGTAGTGTAATTTAGTTAAATCGAAGTTCGCAGGAGCTCAGCTCCGGCGACTTCGCCATCGTGTTTCCGACTGTTCCCCGACTTCATTTCACCACCATTTTCTTTCCTACCACCTTCTCCACCTCCCAACCACCTCTGTCCAACCAGATCTGCTCCAGATCTGCGAATCGAAGCTTCAGCTGCGCCGCTCGCCGGAGGCTTCGCCACCTCGCCCATTTTAGCACGAACAGCTTCAAACCCCGGGACGAGGAGAGAGACCTCAAGCCCCTCTACCTTCCTGTGCAGGTTAGGTGCACCAAAGAGCACCAGGAGACAAATTCCAAGCCGGCGGAGGTACCTGGAGCTCCGTTTCTTCTCCGAGCTCATGGCGGCGCTCCAGCGTGCCTCCGGCCAATCCAAGCCCTCCAACGGATAGAGCAACCTCCCAGGAAGCTTTTGGGACCTTCAGGTGCAGCGATGACCGGCGGTGGAGCGAGATCTAGGCGGAAGAAGCTTGCCCCGGCGAGCTTTCTTCCCTGTTCTTGCACGTGAGCTCCCCGCCGTTGGATGAAGATGAAGATCCCAGGTGTAATCACGGACGTCCGATCTTCCAGAGCCTTGGTCGTTGGATCACGCAAGTGATCTAATCTCAGACGTCGGATCGTGAAGCGTCATCAGCTCACGTGGAGGCGCCACGTGGATTAGTGGACGAAGATCAGCCGTTGGATGAAGCGCCTTTGGGGGTAAATTGCAAAACCAACCCCCGTACTTTTTATTTAATTTTTAATTTTGTAAAATAAATATCACGTTGTAAATAAAATGTAGTTATTGCTGAAAGGACCCTGAAGTTTATATAATTGCATTTTGGTCCCTCTGCGCCTCACGTGCAGTCCCATGTGAGGTGCGTGAAATTTACATGTACACCCTGGCAGTTTTTGTTAATTGTAGATTAGTTCCAGAAATTAAAATAAATGTTTATTCTAGTAGGTATTTTTGCACTGATGCCCTTGGAAATTATTTTATTTGCAAAAATGCCCCTGCCAGGCTGTTTGATTTTTGTGTCTTTTATCTATTTGTTAAAAATACCTATGGTGCTCCTAAAAATTCAAAAAAATTAGGATAGATGCTTCATGTAATGATCTTTCACGCCCATATTCTGTTTTGCATTTTTTTTGCATTTTTCCTAATTATTAAAGAATGAAAAAAGGAGCCCTTTTTGTACTGTTTAATCTACAAAGTACAAAAAAAATATAAAAACATTTTGAAAAATTCCAAAAAAAAACTATATATGGTATATTTATATATATGGAGTCCAGAAAATGAAAAACCCTAAAAATAGAAAAAGAAAATATAAAAATTTCAAGAAGCTCCAAAATCCTTAAAAAATAAAAACCCTTCAAAAATACCAAAAATATGTTTTCTTATTTTATAATTATTGATATAATTATTATTTATGTATAAAAATTAATTTATGAAAATATAAAAAAACCAAGAAAAATATAAATATACATATTATATCTAGTATATATTGAGTATTTATATAAATATACACATCCGTATATATTACTCCTCCCTCTTCTCTTATATATCTCTTTATATTTATGTATGTATATATATCTATATTAAATAATTTAAAATATAAAAAGCAAATAAAAAATAAAAATACAAAATATAAATACAAAATAAAAATTATAAAAACCAAAAATAAAATAAAAAACCCACAAAAACAATAAGAATTGGACATGATCATTGAATTGAATAATTATACAACCAATTTCACAACACAACCATTCGCCTCCCAGTGTTCGACTCTACCCATGCTTACACCTATACACATTTGCATGTAGAGTTATAATAAATTTTAACTCCACATTTTTGGACATTCATTGCATACATTTATTGTGGGTTAATTGTTGATCGATTTGGGAGTCTGTCTGAGGTCACCTCAGCGACTGTCGATCTGCCTTGTAGAAAGACACGACCTCGGCACAATTCCCTTTCATCAACCATCCTACATTTTATATTTAATATTTAAACTTGTAAATATCATTTCTAGTGTAAAATAAATAAAACGTTTGCAAAAAGGACCATGTACTTCATTTTATTTACAAATTAGTCCATTTCTCTCACGTGTAGCTACACGTGAGGGATTGCAAATTTTTCAAATATATCTTTATGTTTCTTGGGTCTATTCTAAAATTAAATTTAAGATATAATTAATTACAAATAGGTCCCTGTAATTGCGATATTTTTATTTATTGCGTTATGCTTATTAAATATTTTATTTCTCTAAAAATCATAGGAAAATTATGTTAACTACCTAAGACCATGTTTAATCTTGTATGAATTTAATTTATCATTTTAACATATTTTAATATTTTCTAAAAATCCAAAAAAATTTTTATTCCCTATCAAAATATAAAACCCATAAGAATTATAAACCTTCTCCAAAATTTCCAAAAAAAATCTTTTATCTACAATATAATATATTATAGCACATATTCAAAAATCAATAAAAAATACAAGATGTCAAAAATAAATTACAAAACCTAAAAATATTTATAAAATTAGAACATTATCTAAAAGTCTAAAAATATTTCTTTCTATTTGTGATTTTTATTGAATATGTATACTACATATTAAAAATAATTTAGTTAGTTTTGTACTTATTTATATTTATTAAACTTAAAAAAGAGCTCGGATATTTATTTTATTCATTGCTATGCTATATTTTCCACTTCAAAAATCCAAAAAACAGAAAAATCATAAAAAAATGATAAAAAACATAGAAAATTTAAAAAACACAAAATCATTTTATTTTCTAAAATTTGATTATATTTTGACTTATTTATACATATATATAAGTATATTATATATTATAAAATACTTATATAAGATATAATATATATTATATTATATATAATTATATATATTATTTCAAAAATAAAAAAGAAATTAATTTTTTCATAAATTAAAATATATATAATTAAGAAGTAAAAGGGATATTTACATACATAACCTTGAGTAATTTCGTAATTACCACAAGAACCCTCGATAATCACGAATTATATACAAGACCTTGAGTAGTGCTGAACTCTTACACCCATAACCTTGTGTTAACTTTACATCCAATTGTCCATTAACTATGACAATATCTGTTAAGTATTTTATATTTTATACCCTTTAACTTTCAATTATTTACAATCAAGACCTCCTCATGCGTACTCCAGTAAGCACCCACCTCCTCCGACCACCTCCTCCTCCTCCTCCCGTTGACCACTTTCTCCTTCAAAAACAAGCCAACAAAACCCCTTCCATCCCCCGTCTACAAGACCCCTCGAAGCCTCCCCTACCAACCCTCTCAGTTAGAAACCCCTTGCCTCCACCTGCAAGCCCCAGTTGAGCCCTCCCTCGTCGGCCCACAAGTCCCTAGTCGGAGAGCACCCCCCAACCTTGCGTGCAAGCCCGAGGTTGGATTAAAGCATCCAGCCCCCCCAGTTGCCTGCCCAAAGTCGGATCCCCCCCTCCATGTCGACCCACAAGCCCCTGGTCGGAGAGCACTCCCCCTTGTTGAAGAGGATTCTCATAGTTCTAAAATATGTCTCACACAAGGCAGAAATATAGTCGTTATGGTGACCCACAAGACACCCTACTTCAGACAAAAATTAACACACAATAATAAATCAAGCAATGAAAAATAAATATGGAGTTAAAATTTATTTTATTTAACTCTACAAAATGTGTGTATAGTGCAAGTATGTAGAGTGTCGAACACATGAGTAAAAAAGATAGATTGGGCTACCAAGCACAAAATATGATTGTGAAAACTTTATCTATTTTATTATTTTTATGGGTTTAAATTTTTAAATTTTTATTTTACTTTTTGTTATATATTTTTGTATTTTGTTTTCAATTTTTTATATATTTTTTATATGTTTATATTTGTTTTTCATTGAAAATATAATATAGATATATATAGAGTACATATATAAGTAAACTAAGATAGATATAAATAATAATAAATATAGTCAAAAGAAAGAAAATAATATATTTTTAGGTTTTAAATATTTTAGCTATTTTTGGTATTTTTATATAATTTTTCTAATTTTATATATTTTTAAAGTTAAATATATCCCAAAATAGGGATTAATTAAATATTCAAAATTAAAATGGAAATGAAAAATACCAAATTATGTCCAAAATCTTACAAATCAATTTTAATATAATAATAATGCAGAGAAAATTTAGAGATGGAAAATATAATTTTTGGGATTTTTAGGTATTTTTATATTTTTATAAGGGTTTTTAGGGATTTTTGCTTTTTAAGAGTTTTCTTCTGTAATTTTTATGTATTTTTGATATGGAGTTGTAAAATAAATAAATAAATACTGTAATGTTTTTTGGAATTTTTGAAAAGATTTTTATATTTGTATGAATTTTATACTGTAAACATGGAGAAATAGTGATCTTTTTTTTATAAAATAATAAAAAGTCCTAAAATGCTAAAATAAATTATGGACGTGAAAATGCAAGCATCTAGGATTCTATCCTATTTTTTGGGATTTTTTCGAGCACAAATGATATTCTAAGTAAATAAAGGAAACAAAGAAAAATTTCATTACTAGCAGGGGCATTTTTGTAAATAAAATTAAGTTAGAGGGCTTACCTGCAAATTTCACAAAATAATATAGCATAATTAAAAAGTTCTGGGACTAATTTGAAATACACCAAAATATCGCCTCACGTAGGGAAGTCACATGAGGTGACAGGGCATGGACCTAGATGCAATGTCGGTACATATGCAGCCCAGTCCAAGGCGCGATCGAACGACGGATATGGATTCAATTTACATGCAGTGTGCTTCTGAGCAACGATGCCGATTGGTGAGCAATGGTTGAGATTAGATCCCAGATCTGGATCGGATGGTGCAGCTCCACCAAATCGAACGACATCTATAGAGACTGGGACTCCTCGTCGATCGGACGGTGGGGAGCGAGGGAGGAAGAACATGGAAGAATGGTGGGGTCGTTGAGCTTTGATCTCTCTTCCCCCTCACATCTCAGGTGATGGTTGGCGTCACGACAAAGCTCAAATGGTTCATGGCAGGGTCTTCTATCTATTGGAGGCATCAAAAAGGGCAGAGGGGCACCGGAGCACAACCACAAGGTCAATGAAGCATGGCAGCTCCAGGTACCTGTTCTTGATCAAAAATCGCCTCAATCAAGGCTATCACGAACTGGAACCTGTAGAGTTAGCACAAACACAAGAAAACGAAGGGGCCGGAGGTGTTTGGAAGGTGGAATGGAGTTGTAGGGAGTCGAGGAAGGGGTGCCGGTGAGGTAGTAGATTTAGAGCACCCAAGTCAGATCCCAGAGGGATCTGATGGTCTGGAGGTGCATGGGATGTGTTAGAAGCGAAGGGGAATGATGTGGGGGCGATAGCAAGTTGAGGCATTGGCGGGGTACGGTAGAGAGGTTCGTCGGAGCTCAGTTCTGACGAACTTTGTTTTGGGTATTAGGGCTAACACACATGGTTCAAATGTAAAATAACGATGGGGAATGAAACCAAGAGACTAAACTAACCTAAAAAGCAAGAAAAGAACCTCTAGCAAGGTTGAGCCGTGAGATGTAAACTCAGGCCGGCGAAGCGACGGAGATGGTGGAACCACCTAAGGCTTCATCTAAACCAGTTATAAGTGGCTGGAGAGGAGGCTGTCACCCTCCTCGATCTAGAGCGCATGAGAGAGAGTCGAAACAAGTGCCATAAGGGATTCAAAATTGAATGGAGGATCATATGGAGGTTTTGTACATGTGGTAAAATGGGCTACGAAGAATGAGATGTAGTGAGTGGAGAAGTGATCCATTCCTCGAGGAAAACATCGGGCGTGTAAGAGTGATCATCAAGGAGAAAAAATCTCAAAGGCTTCATTGCGAGAGGGTGAAAGGATCGACAGGGAATAAATCGATAAATAGGGTCAAAGATTAGGTTTGATAGACATAAGGCCTCGGTCAGAAAGTTGAACGAGGTCAACTAGCAGGGACACCTAGTTGGTCCACACGGACCAACTAGAAAACGCCTAGCCAACATTATTTAGAAAATTGATAAAAAATAATAAATGATTTCATTAATTTTAAGTTGTATTTTTTTTTTATTTTTTAACTTATTTTATTATGATTTTTACTTATTTTTTAGAGGTATATAATTACATGTTATTTTTAGGGTCTAATTATAGGTATATTTATCTATGTTTTGTGCCTTTTATTTTTATTTTGTATTTTTGATTTTATTATTTTATTTTTCTTATTTTATATAATTATAAATTATTTTTATACACTTAAATATATTTATTATATTTTTCTAATGTATTATTTTTACTTAATTAAATAGGTGTGTTTAATACATATGTATAGTTATTCTATATTCATCTATGTATTTCATACACATATTTTATTTCAGAGTTTTATTTGTTGTTTTATTCTGGTTTTAATATGTAGATATATTATAAATAATATTTTCAAAATTATAAATATAATAAATAATAAATAAAAGGATTATTTTAATCGGGTATATTATACTATAGGGGTCCAAAATCTAGCTTTCACACCTTAATTCCAAAAAATATGAAACCACCTTTGTTAAATAGCTTATTAAAAGTTATATACAATTAAAGTGTGATTTTGATATATTTTGAGTTTTTATTTGAGAGATATGGGTCTAGGAAGTTGGGATTTTGGAATCTTATTTAGAGTGTAACTTTTATTATGTATACTATTTTGTATGAAATCAATTTTATATTTTGCTATATATTATTATCTACAACTTTCATGTATAAAGTTTCTTTATTTGTGGTATAAAAAGTGGAAAATAAAATAGGTCCCAAAAATAAATAAATAATGAATTAATAAAAGGGATTTTTATTGTATTAATGGCCCTTATCTCCCCCTACTTTATTCCTTGTCGACTTAGTCATCGAGATGCTTAGGTCTCGGGGTTTAGGGTCATAAAATATCTTTGATATTTTATTCTTTTTCTCCTATTTTCTTTATTCTATACTTTTGGCATTAAAAACGGTATTTTATACAGTATTTATAGAATAATGCATGAATTTTAATTTATGCAAATTAAGGGTATTTAAATGCATTTACTGGAAATGTTTAACCAAAATGATCTTATAAAGAAGATGAAATGGAGATTCATCACCCCCTATACTTGCCTTTGCTAGTCCCTAGAAAACACTTATGCAATAAGTGTAAAAAATGAAAAATAAAGAAAATAAAAGGAAAGAAAGTGGATTAAGTTTAATTGTCAAACTTATCTTCACAAAATCAAAGTTTGGAGATTAGGTCAGACCTTTAGAATTTTAGTGCTGGCGAAACCTTATTGGGAATCGGATTTGAAATTCAACAGCTTTCGAGAATCCCAAAACTCTGTTCAAGTCCCGTCAATATCCATGTCAAATATTTCAACTCATATGCAAACCCTTATGGCTATGAATATGACTCATACGGTGTATGTGATAGTGGCTCCCCTCAACTGAAATGACAAAGAGACAGACTTCTCCATCATGACAACCCATTGATTTTTGAATCCAACAACTCCTTCCTCGAGGAGCGTGGTATTCCCTTCTAAGTTTAAGTGAGAACGAGCTCAGGAGGAAGGGATGAAGAGAAGAATGGATGGTAACCAATGTAGCTACCTATCCTAGGATGCAGGATCAGTGTGGTCAAGTCATCTAGTTTCATGCTCACATGATTTGACTTTGAATCTCAAGATTGCTTATTGACTATGCAAACATATACAATCCGGCAAGCATTTTATTTTCAATCAGACATGTCCACTTTTTTGGAGTTTTTACTTTTTGCTTTTTTTGAAATACTATTTACAACATCATTTACATAAGGAGGTTTTCCTCTCGAGCCAGTAGACTATCCCTCTTTTGAAGCATTATTACAACCCACAATCTTTTTTCTTTAGACGTCTCTGCCACTAGAAGGGTTGGGGTGCACTTCCCTCCCTAGACGAGGACAAATGCTTCCACTTGTGTGTGTTTCATACCGATAAATCCAATCCCATCACCACTCCAACTGAGTTGAGCCAAATGAAGGTGCAGGTGTCCAAGTTAGGTCATTATCGACAAGAGTCATGCGTATGCTCCGAAATACTCTACTTAGGCAGTCAAGAATCCATTGCACCAAGTCTCGTGATTCCCAAAGAATCAAGTCAACTATACCTGAAATACCTCAATTTCAACTCCTATAAGGTTCCTGTGATTAGGTAGATTTTAAGGTCCAACCAAGCTCTAATCTTCGGATTTTACTTAGACTAGCTCAATTGTCAAACTCAATCCGAAAAATGTGTATCCTTATGCAAATGTTATACAAAATGCAGAAAATATTTTTATGATGCAATTTTCAAAATTTTGAACTTTTTATGGGTTTTTGAAAGAAAAATGATGCACATGCAATTTTTGGTATTTTTCGAAAGATTTTGCAAATGTTTTTGGTATTTTTTCCAAAACAAAAGATTTTGGATAAAAACTAGGTAAAAATATAAACACGGGAATGCATCTTTTATTTACAAGTGTTGGGTTTTTAAGAATTTACAAGGGGTAAGTGCTCGCATTTATAATATATTTATACACTTAATAAAGAATTTTAGTGTGATGTATATATTCCTCAACTTATTTAAAAATAATTTTACAAACACTTTTTTAAAACAATAGTCCAAAATAATTTTTTCAAATAATTTACAAACATTTACACACATTTGAAAATCATTTTGCGAAGGTTTTTCAAAGAGTATATATAGATTTTCCAAAATATTTACAACCATTTTCCAAACATTTGCAAATAATTTTTCTAATATTTTTATTTCACATACAGAAAAGAAGTTTTATAAATAAAATATTTTACAAAGGCCAAAATATTTAACAAAACATTTTCCAAGTAGTTTTCAACAGATTTTTCAAAATATTTTCAAACTATTTTCAAACACTTTGCAAAAAATATTTTTTCCTGATTTATTAATTAGTAAATACAAAAAGAATTTGAGGAATAGTCAACATTTTTTATTATGGGATTTTAATGAATTATACAGTATTTTATAAAGAATTTTCGACATATTTATTATTAAAAATACGAAAGTACGAGTTATGGCTAAAGTATATACGTAGTATATGCGACCCCCTATACTTAGCTTGAGTTATGTCCTCATAGATCAGAGAGAAAAGAGAAGACATAACTCGTACTGAGTATAGAACACTCTAAAGAATAAATGAACGAAGAAATGAATGAATCAATGAGAAGTTGATTATCCCCCTATACTTAGGATCAAATAATCCAAAGTATAGCAGATTGTACACAGAGCAAGGAGGGTCACAGGTGGGAATGAACAGATCGTACTCAAAATGTCTCCCTCTATACTTAGGGTAAGATATCTCTAAGTATAGACAAGAAGAGAAGACCGTGAAGAGGATCAAAGAATGAAAAAAACTCGGGGTGCACACTCCCCTATACTTAGAACAAAATGCATCCTAAGTATAGAAGACTGGCAAAAAGTGGCGACACCTTTTCAGTAGAAATAGAAAATTGAAAAGGAAAAGAAGAAATGAAAAAAAAGATATTAAGTTAGAAGAATGCCTCAAAGAGAATGTACACATCACTCCCACTATACTTAGTGTAAAAGAAGCCCTAAGTGTAGGCAACAACAAGAGTGATGAAATAGAATGAAGAAAGAACACTCGGCTCGTCCACTCCCCCATACTTAGGACAAAGTATGTCCTAAACAATCCATACACGAGAATTGGGTGGATGAGCAAAACGGAAGATGAACGGAGGTAACCGAAAGCGAATATATAATAGGATGGATGTACAGAGGATCAAGAAGTTTGAAAGCAAACCTTCTTGTGGGATCATTGAGGAATGGATCTAACAAGATGGAGATCGATATCGGGGTGCACAATGGATGGAAGCTGATCCAAATCGACCTGGTGAAGATCCTCCGTGGTCCTAAGGTAGGGAGACATAAACACGTCAGTGGAAGTAGTGTGGCTAGGTCCAGCCTTGGGTGTCTCGCAGATGTTAGTGAAATGGGACGAACTCATCATCAGAAGAAGTACAATCACGATTGTCCTGTGAGGTTTCTCCTAGGTTAAAACCAAAAGGAACAAACTTGTCTGTAGAAGTAGTCGATTCATGTTCATCCTCTAAAGTCTCAACCGGATCTTCCTTCTCATCAAAAGGCTCGAATTCCTGAATAAAAGCAACAAGATAAAATTTGGTCTTATTGGTCTCACCAGTATCTTCCCTCCGCTCAATGGTGTCAATCATGTAAATCTTGTGGATGTCATCAACAAATTTCCAAATACCATAATAAGGAACTCTGAGGTCTATGCTTTCCAAGTCTTCTTCCTTGGAGAGGAATTCCTAGGTCTCCATGGAATCCAACATGCAACAAAAATCTTTGATAGTCTCATCAAGGTCATAGTCCTCGAGGTGAACCAAGATAGGTGTAGTAACATCAGATGCAGGTCTCTAATCAGCAGTGGGTGCGGTGATGATCACAACGCTCCCATCAATAGGAGAGAAACGAATCTCTCTTGATCCATAATCAATAATGATCCTCGCAGAGGCAAGAAATTGTTGTCTCAAGATGATTGGAGAGTGCTCCCTAATGAAGGTCTCCATAGGCAATACGATGAAATTAATAGTGTAACTCATGCCTTGAATCCAAATGATAGCTTTTCCTATAATACCTGTCGGCCTCTTTATTGATCCATCAGCAAACTGAACGATGATCCTGGTTTTCTTGAGAGGCCCTAAGTGAAGAGAATGTACCAACTAGAAGAGTATGATGCTAACTGAAGCACCACTGTCAAGGAGAGTGTAATTACAAGTATGGTCAGAGATAGTGCAACTAATGAATGCAGTGGTTGAGTTCCTTTTCCTAGAGGATGGACCATGTGTGATGGCATGGGCAGCGTCCATGGTCAAGATATGACACTCAGATATGCTCCTACTCTATCTCTTCTTATGATGAGGAGTAGATAATTGGGTCAAGGCCTGGCGAAGTGGGGCATCAATGATCTCATGAATAGCAGCCACTACTTCGGGTTCAGTCAACATCTTTTTGAATTTTTGGACCTCCTCCATACAAGGGAGCAAATCAGAATCATCATATACACAAGGATGATGAAGAGCAGTTTGTACAGTGTCGTCCTCAGGGTCAAGGATGGGACAAGATGTGAGTGTATGTGTGGTCAAAGGATCTGGAAAATGGGACCTCTCCTCACAGTCCGAATCAACAAAATATCTCCCGAAATCTTTTTGTATTTTAAATTTTTTTCTCATTTTTTTGTATTTTGAGTGATTGCAAGCTCTCATGATCATCCTCAAGTGAATCCATATCATCATATTGTGAAGCATCAATGTGAATCTTATTTAGGCATATGAGGTCGTCAATCCTTGAATTCATATGCTCCATGAACTGGGTCAAGGTCTCAAATGTAGGAATCACGAGAGGTGATTCCAACAGATCAATCTTTGGTGGATGTGAAGGTGGAAAATATGGAGGTGGTGGTGGATAAAAATCTGAGGTTTGAAACTGTGGCTGAGGTAGATATGTACGAAAATCAAGAGAAAAGTCTTGGAAAAAGGGGGGTGGACCGGTTGGAGGGTACGAAGGATCCGCAAAGTCCGGATAAAAATCACTCCAGTCGACAATCTCGAAACAAAAGGAAAATGATCGGGAGAGCACAATGGTCAACTCAAGAGATGTAAGAAAAAGGTACAAGTGCACCAAATCAATCGAGGATGCACACAAATAATCACAACCCAAATCACGCAAAACAAACCCCTCAATTCACCTACTCAACTCAGTGAAGATCGTAAAAGTTCAATATTTTTATCTTGTCTGTTTTAGAGTTAGGTGAGAAGCACAAGATTATACAAACATTTAGATTTTCTTGTGGGATTTGGGAACTAACCTTAGTGTATACGTGAGTAATGTAAAACGAATACAATGAGGGGGTTACTCACCCCAAGACAATGATTTCTTTTTTTGTCTATTTTAGGGTCAAGTAATTTTAACAGTCTCAATTTTATTTATTATCATTTTTTGTATTTTTAATAAGAATATGCATGAGCCTAACGAGAAATCAATTTTACTTAGTACCTAGGTGATCAAAATCAGAGGGAGAGAGTCGGAAAAATAATGCAAAATCGATGATGGATCTAAAGCGTAAATGCTTACCTTGCCTCTAGCTCTCTACATGCAAGGATGCTAGGCAGAATTGAAACATATCTATATGCAATGCAACTGCTGAAATCACCCTAGGTGAGAACTTGCTATTATCGTGAAGAACCCGTGCTAATCACTCAGAAAAGGAATCCAAAAGTTCGTACTTGGGGAACTCTTTGGTGCCTACCACAACGAGTCCTACAAGTGATGTGTAGAGCCCCTCTCGATGCTCGATTCCAAGTCTTAGTGAGGAGCAATATAATATTTGACTAAGTCCAAACATAAACTATATGAGTAGGCAAAGTTAATTAAGTGTTTGGACCTAATGATATCATCAAGCAAATCCTACAACTAGGGCTCAATCACACAAACTAAAGAAAACAAAATCGAGAAATAAAATAAAAAAGTCAGAAAATGCAAGAAATCGATGAGTCCCCCAAGGGAACAATCCCTCGAATACTAAACCTCATGAAATGTGGTGTCCTGAGAGTCTTGTATTATTACAATTATTGTATCTCTCTCTCATTTAAATTACAAAAATAAACAAAAAAAAGCAAAGTGAAGTAGTCCCCTAAAAATCTTCTAAGTGTCCTCTAATGCTCTCATGTCGGCTAGGGTAGAATAGCTGACTCTTTTTTCCCAATGTTGCACAGAATCACCTAGGCAATCCTCCTCGGTGCGGTACCTCACGACAAAATCAACAAAGAGAGGGTAATTAGACAAGTCATAATAATATCAATTGAATAAAAAACAAAAATATACACAAAGAAGTCACAATCAGACAAAATCAATATATACGTTGTTGCTCCCCAGCAACGACGCCATTTGTTGAAGAGGATTTTTCACAGGTCTAAAATATGTCTCACACAAGGCGGAGACACAGTCGTTGTGGCAACCCACAAGAAACCCTACTTCAGACAACAATTAACCCACAATATTAAAACAAGCAATGAAAAATAAATGTGGTGTTCAAATTTATTTTATTTAACTCTACAAAATGTGCGTATAATGAAATTATGTAAAGTGTCGAACACATGGAGCAAAAAGGATAGATTGGGCTATGAAGCACAAATGATGATCGTGAAAACTTCGTCAATTTTTGTTTTTTGTGGGTTTTTAATTTTTTATAATTTTATGTTTTATATTTTTGCATTTTGTTTTTTATTTTCTATTTTTCTATTTTCTTTTTATATTTTGTTTATATTTGTTTTTCTTTGATAACATAATATAGATATATATAGAGAGAGTATATATACAAGATAAGCTAAGATATGTATAAGTAATAATAAATGTAGTTAAAATAAAAAAATATTTTTGGGTTTTAAATATTTTTAAATGTTTTTGGGATTTATTTATAGAATTTTGCTCGTTTTTATATATATTTAAAGTAAATAATATCCCAAAATAGGGATTAAATAAATAGTTGAAACTGAAATGAAAATTAAAAATATCAAATGATATCCAAAATCTTCCAAAGCAATTTTAATATAATAATAATATAAAGAAAATTCAGAGACAAAAATCATAATTTTATAGGTTTTTAGGGATTTTTTATATTTTTATAAGGTTTTCGGGGATTTCTATATTTTAAGAGTTTTCTTTTGTAATTTTTATGGATTTTTGGTTTGGATTGTAAAATAAATAATCATTATAAATATTTTTTGAAAATTTTCAAAAACCTTTTATATTTTTATGGAATTTATATGGTAAATAGGGAGAAATAGTGCTCTTTTTATTTTTCTAAAATAATAAAAAGTCTGAAAAGGCTAAAATAAATTTTGGGTGTGAAAATGTAAGGATCCAGAAACAATCCTATTTTTTGGAAATTTTTCAAGCACAAATGATATTTTAAGTAAATAAAGAAAACAATGAGAAACTACATACTAACATGGGTATTTTTGTAAATAAAATAAAGATCAAGGGCTTCCCTACAAATTTTATAAAATAATATAATATAATTAGAAATTTCTAGGACTAATTAGAAATATACCAAAGTCTAGAGTTCTGCTGCAAAACATCGCCTCACGTGGGGAAGTCACGTGAGGTGACGTGGCATGGACCTAGATGCAAATGTGAGAACCTTAAGGTTGTTTTTACAAAATTTACAAAAATGAATTAACTGATGATGAATGAGTAAGTAATATTTAATAAATACAAAACATGGCTAGGTTCATATGCAAAATTCCCAACCTAGGGGCGTGATCGAATTGCGAATATGGATTCACTTGACATGTCACGTGCTTCTGAACAACGATGCCAATTCGCGAGCGATAATCAAGATTAGATCCCAGATCTAGATCGGACGGTGCATCTCCATTAAATCGAATGGTGTCTATAGTGATTGGGGCTCCTCGTCGATCGGATGGTGGGGAGTGAGGGAGGAAGAACAGGGAAGAATGGCGGGGTCGACGAGCTTTGATCTCTTCCCCCTCGCATCTCCAGTGATGGTTGGCATCGCGACAAGGCTCAAATGGTTCATGGAGGGGTCTTTAATCAGTTGGTGGCGTCAAAAAGGGTGGAGGGGCACTAGAGAACAACCACGAGGTCGAGGAAGCAAGGCAGCTCAAGGTACCTGTTCTTGATCCAAAATCGCCTCAATCAAGGCTATCACGCATTGGCACCTTCAGGGTTAGCATGAACACAAGAAACGAAGGGGCCAAAGGTGTTTGGGAGGTGGAATGGAGTTGTAGGGAGTCGAGGTGGGGGTGCTCCGGCGAAGTGGTGGATTTGGAGCACCCAAGTCAGATCCTAGAGGGATCTTATGGTCTAGAGGCGTGTGGGATGTGTTAGAAGCAAAGGGGAATGATGTGGGGGCGATCACAGGTCAAGAAACTAGTGGAGCACGGTGGAGAGTTTTATTGGAGCTTAGCACCCACGAACTTCATTTTGGGTATTAGGGATAACACACATGATTTAAACGTAAAATAAAGACGAGAAATGAAACCTAGAGACTAAACTAACCTAAAAAGCAAGAAAAGAACCGCAAGCGGGTTGAGCCATGAGATGTGACCTCACGCCAGTGAAGCAGCGGAGATGGTGGAACTGCCTTGGGCTTCGTCTGAACTAGCTACAAGTGACTGGAGAGGAGTTTGTCACCCTCCTCGATGCAGAGTGCACGAGAGAGAGTCGAAACAAGAGTCAGAAGGGATTTAAAATTGAATGGAGGATCAGATGGAGGTTTTGTACAAGCGGTCAAATGGGGTACAAAGAACGAGATGCAGCGAGTGGAGCAACGATCCATTCCTCGAGGAAAACATCGGGTGTGTAAGAGCGATCATCGAGGAGAAAAAATCCCGAAGGCTTCGACATGAAAGGATGAAAGAATCAATGGAGAATAAATCGAGAAACAGGGTCAAAGACCATGCCTGATAGACCTAGGGCCTCAGTTAGAGAGTTGATCGATGTCAACTAGTGGGGACACCCGGTTGGTCCACGTGGACCAACCAGAAAAAAACCCAGCCAAAATTATTTAAAAGATAAAAGATACTAAATGTTGTATTAATTTTTAAGATATAAAGCAAAAATGTTTATTATTTTCTAAGTTATTTTGTTATGATTTTGTTTATTTTTTAGAGGTATATAATTACAAGTTACTTTTTAGGGTCTAATTATAGTCATATTTATCAATATTTTGTGTCTTTTTATTTTTATTTTGTATTTTTTATTATATTATATTATTTTATTATTATATAATTATAACTTATTTTTATATACTTAAATAAAATTTTATTATATTTTCTTATGTATTATTTATACTTAATTAAATAGGTGTGTTTAATACATAGGTATAGTTATTGTATATTCATCTATGTATTTCAAAAATATTTTTTATTTCAATGTTTTATTCATTGTTTTGTTCTAGTTTTAATATGTACATATATTATAAATAATATTTTCAAAATTATAAATATATAAAATTATATTAATTATAAATAATAAATAAAATGATTACTTTAATCGGGTATATTATACGATAGGGGTCCAAAACCTAACTTTCACACCTTAACTCCAAAAAATGAATACACCTTCATTAAATAGCTTATTAAAAGTTATATACAATTAAAGTTGTGATTTTTGATATATTTTGAGTTTTTATTTGAGAGATATGGATCTGAGAAGTAGGGATTTTGGAATCTTATTTAGAGTGTAACTTTTTTATGTATATTTTTTTGTATGAAATAAATTTTATATTTTCCTATATATTATTATCTGTAGATATCATGTTAAAAGTTTATTTATTTGAGGTATAAAAAGTGGAAAATAAAATAGGTCCAAAAAATGAATAAATAATGAATTAATAAAAGGGATTTTTTATGTACTAATGGCCCTTATCCCCCCCTACTTTTTTTCTTGTCAACCTAGTCATTGAGATGCCAAGGTCTTGGGGTTTGTGGTCATAACATTTCTTTGATATTTTATTCTTTTTCTTTTATTTTCTTTATTCTATAATTTTGGCATTAAAAATAATATTTTGTACAATATTTATACAATAACGTATGAATGCTAATTTATGCAAATTAAGAGTATTTACATGCATTTACTAGGGTTTTAAGGCCAAAATGATAGAATAAAAGTGACGAAATGGAGACTCGTCACCCCCCCCACCGTCGCCTATTCCAATTCAGATCCCTCCCTTCCTACTCGCTTGTAAGCTCCAGGTCGAAGAGCCCCCCCCCCACCGTCGCCTATTCCAATTCAGATCCCTCCCTTCCTACTCGCTTGTAAGCTCTAGGTCGAAGAGACCCCCCCCCCCCCAAACCCAGGTCGATGGCTGCCCCCGCCCGCAAGCCCACCTCGGGTCGGAGCCCCCGCCCGCGCGCTGCTTGTCTCTCCCCAAGTTAGATCTCTCCCCACCCTAGGTTGAAGACTGCATGCCTGCAAGTCTGCCTCAGGTTGGAGCCCTCGTCCCATGTCACAGCTCTCCCAACCCCATGTTGAAGGCTACCTACCTGCAACTCTGCCTCCGGTTGGAGCCCCCACCTGCCTGCAGACTGCTCTGCTTCGAGTCAGAGCTCCCCCTGCCCCATCGCTGCCAACAGCCCTCCGTCATCGTGAATTCTAGGATCGAACCCACCCAATCCTCTCCTTCCTTTATTTTTCTTTTTCTTTTTATTAATCCCAATCGTTAGATCACATATGTGTTAGATTAACTCAACCATCTGGTTGAGTAAATGAACTAAACTACCAGAGGACTATGGGTGTAAAACGGAATGGTTATTTAGGGTCTTGGATGTAATTCGTGATTATCGAGTGTTCCTAGGGTAATTACGAAATTACTCAGGGTTATGGGTATAAATATCCCAAATTAAAATATTAATATATATATATAACAAACTAAAATCCTTAAAAATCAAATATAATTAAAAACCCACATAAAACAAGAAAAATAAAACAAAAATTATGCAAAATAATTACTATCAATTAGTAATAAGTATTAATAACTAACTACTCTACAATTTTCCTCCTCGGAGTTCGACACTCTACATTGCTTACATTATACACATACTTTGTAGAGTCATAATAAGTTTTAACCAGTATTTAAGAAAGCAGTCGAGTAAACTACATGCTCGGCCGCATACTCATACTCGATAACCTTGTCGCTCCGAGTATGATGAAACATCTATGTATGCGGGTTGACCCGCATACTCGACCAAGTGTACCCCCTATGTGGCCACCTACTCAAACACTTTTCTAATACAATTTTTTATTCAACATAAAACCAAATAATCCCACCACATAATAACATAAAATTGCATACTCCCCGCATAAAACCACATACTCTCCCGCATAAAATCGCATAAAACGATGTATTTCCAGCATACTCTCTCGCATACCGCACACTCTCTTTATAATGACCCATCTAACTGAATATCACATATTGCCATCCTGGACCTTTAACTCACAAATTTTATCGCTTTATTTATCACATTGTTAATTGTTGCTCATTCGAGAGTTGATCATCAAAGCGATCATCGTCTTAGCTTGTTAAGATAATGGATCCTCTCTTAGGTAAATAGTCTCCCTACTGCCTATGGAATTAATTCACAAATCTCTTTGGGAAGTAAATATATGCAATTTGGACTCACAATAAGGTGGTCATAATCAAAAGATCGATCTAAATAGACTCTTGAAATTCAGAGAGTACACATTCGATAACAGCCTAGTGCACAAGGAAAAAATCAAACGTTGGCATGACAAGCATATCCGAAGAAAGATTTTTGAGCTTGGATAGAAGGTGTTGTTGTTTGATATGAAGTTGAAAATATTCCTAGGAGAAATTAAATGTAAATGGATTGGGACATTCATAGTAAAGATTGTGCGTGACAATGGTAGCATTTTGATATCTGAATTGTCATTTGATGCACATATATTCATCAACAGACAGTTGCTGAAGCCGTATTTAGAGCATGATACATTCGTGTATGGTGTTAATTCAATTAATGTGGTATTTGAATAAGATTTCCCAACAGCATCAGAAGAGTCAGACAATGCTCTAACTAAAATTATTTTTTATTGATTCATATTCATTATTTTTCAATTTTTCATTCTTATGTTTATCCATTCATCTCTTTCATTAGTGTTATACTTAGGATGACCAGATCCTAAGTATAGGAGGGATGAGTGCTTTGAGTTATTCTTTTCATTCTCTCGCTTGTTTTATAATTTATTGATAATATGTTCTACATTTAGGTATATTTTATCCTAAGTAAAAGGGGAGACAAGCTGAGTCGTTGATAATGAATTCTAATCTTCGATCATCCCCACTTAGTGTGCAGTCTTCTATACTCGGGATTACTTAATCCTAAGTGTAGGGGGACAATTGACATATTATTCAATTATTGAGTCGTTGTGGTATAGATCTTTTCTATACCTAGAACAATATATGTATTCCTCTTTTGCTCCTTGATCACTATGGGGACATAGTTCGAGCTAAGTATAGAGGGTCGTGTATATATATATATATATATATATATAGACACACACACACACTCACACATTAGCCATAACCCATACTTTCTATATTTTTTAATAATATGACTATACTATATTGGGTAAGGGTAAACAATAAATCAATTGAAAACTCATGTAAAAATGTGTAAGAAATTTTTGAAAATATTTGCAAAAATTGTTTTGAAACTCTTTTTCAAATGACTTTGAAAAGTGGTTGTAAAATGTTTTGAAAAAAACTTTGGAAAACCTTTGAAAAAACTTTGTAAAATGTTTTCCAAACATTTAAAAATATTCCTTTGTAAATGTTTGCAAAAAGTTTGTAAAAATTTGTAAAGATATTTAAAATTTTAATTGTAAATTATTTGCAAGTAAGTTTTCAAAATGTTTGTAAAATGTTTGCAAAAGTGGTTTCAAATGTTGTGAATATTCTGTGCATAATCATATTGCAACAGTTTTCGAAATAAAAATCACGTACAAACCTGTATATACTTGTATATAGTTCTTTATTGATACACATAACCCTTGTAAATACAGTTAATCCACTAGCCCTTTCAAAAATCCCTAAAAATTTGAAAAATATTTTCAAGCTTCATAAAAATTGCAAAACTTTAAATCCATAAAAAGTTCAAAACCAGGAAATATTCTTCACAAAAATATTTATGTATTGCATGAGCATTTTTCAGAATTATTTTTGTTAATTGAACTAATCTAAATAAAGTCTAAAGATTGGAGCTTGGTTTAGATCTTAATCCAGATAATTTCACAAGAACCTTATGGGAACTGGAATTAAGACTTTTCATGTAAATGATACGTAATTCTTTAAGTCCACTAGACTATGTTCACATGTCATCTTGATTAGTCTAAGTAGAATATTTCTAAGCATACGCATGACTTTTGAGGACAATGACTGAACTTGGACAAGCACTCTACACTTAGCTCAACTCAAATGAGGTGGTGAGGGCATAATTCTTTAGCTTGAGAAGCACACATGTGGAAACGTATGTCACCCAATTAGGAGGCCAATGCATCCCAACCCGATCTCATAGTACAAACGTCTAAAAATAGGACGATGTGGGTTGCAATAAAGCTTCAAAGAGGGATAATCTACCGACTCAAGAAGAAAAATTCATTATTTAAATGTTATTACATATAGTAAAAATGTATGAAATAAAAACTCCCAAAAGAATATATGGGCAAAAATTCAATAAAAAATCAATATCATCGGAGTTATGTATCAATAAGCATGGCTTATACTACATAGTCAAAGATTTCAAGGTTGCCTATAGCTAGAGACTTAGCTACACTGGTCAAGCCCCAAAGGATATGTGACTACACGAGTCGTAGTCTATTCTTCTCTCTACCCCCTCTTCTCTGAGCTGATTGTACTTGAACTTAGAAGGGAATACTCTGCTCCTCGAGGAAAGAGCAGGTAGATTGGGGAATTAGGGTTACCTTTTTGAGGGAGACTATTTCTTGCCATTTCTAATGAGAAGAGCAACATTTCACATACACTGTACAAGTGAGACACATAGTCATAAGGTTTTGTATATGAATAGACTTATTCTGACCTAGCTATTGAGGCAAACTGAACAAAGGATCGTGGAACTTGAGGGGTATTAAGTTTTAAGTCCTATTCTAAATAATGTTTCGAACAAACTAATAATAAAAAGTTTTTCCTAAGCTCCAAAATTTTATTTTATGAAAATTTTAAAAATCACAATCATTCTAAGTTCTTTATTTTCCTTTTCTTTCCCTTCTCTTTTGCATTACTTACTCTCCTAATAAGTGTTTTATAGGGACTAGCAAAGGTAAGTATAGGGGAGTGGCGAATAGCCATTCATCTACCTTTATTCTTCCACTTTCACCTTAAATCTCTTCTAAAATACATGTAAATATTACTAACTTGCATATATTAAAAACTAACAATCATATGTAATTAACACATAAATACATGTATTTAAATTTAATGTTAAAGAATAAAGAAAAGAAAAGAAAAATAAATGAAGTATTACAGATGCTGATTGACCTTGAACCCCAAGATCAAGTCAATATTGACTAGGTCAACCACAAATAAAGTAGGTGGATATAAGTGCCATATATTGTACAAATGAATAAAAACCATAATTCTGTTCTATACAATGTACTGTATAAATAGCTCATTTTTACACTATTTTATTCTAATACACTCCTCAAATAATAAATTTTTCAAGATGAAACTTATAATTAATAATGTATAGAAAAATATAAAAATAATAGACAAAACAAAACATGCACAGTGTACATGGTACACAAATGAAAAGGCTACAAACAAAAATTCATTGATCAATATCTACTACATATGAACTCAAATTGAACCAAACTCACCTCCATAGTATTTCAAATTAAATTATATCTAATGAAGGTAGTTTCATTGAAAATAGGGCTAAGATACAAAAACTATCTTTTCAGGGTACTATTGTACTTTGGCATATGTACAAATAGCTGATTATTTTATTCTTTACATTTTTACTCTCTTTTTATTTTAGATAATTATATATATAATTTAAAAATAAAAATTGAAATAATTAAAAAGGTAAATAAAAATATTGAAATAATTAATACATTAAAAACGTAGGTATATTATACCTATAATGTATCTACCTATAATTATTTATATACACAAACAAAATAATATAAATACAATGAAAATATGTAAATATATTTTAATAATGGTATAAATATATAAAATATGTAAATAAAATATTATTATATTAAATAAAAAATATAACATATAAAATAAAGGTATATATACATATATATGTGTGTGTACATGTAAATATTAACATATAACAAATAATGTTGTATTGATAAATAAAAATCATGATAAATAATTTATAAAATAATAAACACTTTTCATGTTTTAAGTTTTATTTAATAGAATCATTTGCTGTTTTATTTTTATTTCCTTTTTCTTTTATATTTGTTTTGTCCTGACGTGGTCCTACGTGGAACAATCAGGACTCAGGGAGTGTTGACCCATCCAGTCAATACACCCTGCACGGACTAGAGCACCCTTTTTGTCAGAACCCTCGAGACCTCCATCTTCTTCAATGTTTCACGCCTCTCCATACCTCCTTTTCCATCGATTTCTCCATCAACTTTGTGCATCACACACCCCTCCATATGGTTACATCAATAAGTCTCACCAACCACCTTCCTATCGCACGCAATCTTCTTCCCAAAATTCATCCTTGCCATGTTTATAAATAAGCTCCTCCACCTTCTCGCCCAATTTTGATCTCACTCTGACCCATGCAACCCAAAGAACACCATATTGATAGTGCCCTTGGTGACAGGAAGGAACCCTGTTGACACGATTTTGCGGTTTAAAAAGTTGTTTTACCGCGTCGTTGTTGTCCCGTACAAAACCGCAATCAAACAAATAATATTACAACTACGCGGCAAGTAGAGGATCGAATCCACAGAGACCAAGCAAATTTACAATATTTGTTCTTCTTTCAAGCTTAATTAGAATTTTAATCCATGGTGACGAGAGAAAGATATGAATTTTTGAAGAGACGATGCAATCTACGGTGAAAGTACTTCCAAGAAGTTAAAGTTAAGGAATGAGGGCATGCGTGCAACTAAATAAAATAACAGGGGCCGAATTGTAAATTAAGATGAAAGAAATAAGAGGTCACTTGCAATGTTTCAATAAAAAGTAGAATGTAAAACTTGCGATGAATTCATTTAAAGAAAACTTAGAGATGAAAAGAGACCTTACAAAATAAAAATGCTTTCAAGTTCAATTCAAACAAAACCAACTAGTGTAAAAGTGCAAGAGAACTTATAACATTAGAGTTGTTTCCTTCCAAATTCAACTTAAACAGATTAACCAAGGGAATAAAAATGCAGGAGACAAATAATAGGGAGGAGAAATTCTTCTCTATCCGGATACAGAATGAAGACGATGTCGACGACGATGGCGGTTGCTGAACGCACGGAAAGGCAGTAGCTGTGCGGGCTGCACTTGCGCACAGCAGTGGAGGGCGCGCTAGAGAGAAGATGGCCGGTGGCTGGAGGTTGGTGGCCGCTAGATGTGCGACCACTTGTTGCAGCAACTGATGGTGCACAGTGGCTGTACGTGCAGCTACTAACTGCTGAAGTTGGTGGCGCATGGGGAGCGCAACAGCACGCTGGAGAAGACGACTATGCTCAGTTGCTGGTGCTGCACGACTGGTATTTGTTGGAGTCGAGGGAGAGAGGGAGAAACTCGAATGGCAAGTGGGAGGAGAGGGGTATTTGCTTGGAGACATCTCATGCAAGTGAAGACAAAATACCATTATTAGTGTATGGAGAGTTAATTTGTTTTTGCATGGGGAAGGTATATGTGTCGGCTAGAATGCATGGGAATGGGAGAGGCATTTTTGTTATTTACATGGGGAAGGCATAATAAGGGTGGCTCTATGCATAATAATAAAGAGTGGGTCTTTTACACTATACTCCCTCCCTATTTCTTCCCAATAAAAAGGTGAAGTGAAATGTGTTGGATGTTTTATATTATAAGCATACCCAATAGTTCTTCATTTTCTTTGATAACAACAAGTCTGAACTTTATAGTTGATAATTAATCTCAGTATAGGATTATGATTTTTAAATGTGAATGATGATTTTATCTCCTCTGTGTATAGGATGCAATTTATGTGAATTTAAAGTTTATACATCAAAGATTAATGTTGTACTTCACATAATTTAAGCATGTTATACTAGTATATAATATGATCATCAAATCCCATGTTTTATTGGTAAGGATACGGGTTGAGGAGCAGAGATGCACCTCACCGGAAACCATCTCAAGCGAAGGTCCCAGTTTCCAGGTATTCCCTATTGAATCTTAGTTTTAGTTAGGTTTATAGTTTCATTTGGATTCCTTAGCATAGCCCTCCCTGCATTTCATTCGATTCATCTTCATTTCATTTAGTGTTAAATCCCAATCCGTAGGTTGCCGGAGATTTAGCTGCGGCCATTGTTTCTCATCATTACACCTATTGTTCTGACCAACTAACCTCTTTCTCTCGATCCTTAACTCCTCTACATCACCCCTTCATCATTTTCACCTTGATTCTCCAAGGATCAAACCAATCGAGTTTCACCTCCATCGCATCAGCGGAGACGCGTCGTCTCTTCATTTCCATGTTCTTGTCAGCTTGAAATCAGATCGAAAGCATAGCTCTCGAGTCCCCTACTGTTTTGTGCAGGTGAGAGCCCCTGAAGGTGCACCTGGAGAAATAACATGCCTCATTTGAAGATCCTGGGTGGCTGGAAGCAAACCCAGCCTCCAAGCCTCCTTCGATGAGGCCCGGAGCTTTTGAACCATACCTGCATCCACGGAGAGGTCCCAAGTATGTTTTGGGTCGTTCTGCAGCACGTGAGGTGGCAAAGATCAGAGCAATCGAATATCAAAGTTCAGGGAAGAACTTGTTCTTTCATGTTCTTTGTGAGCCCTTCGTAGCCATCCGATCAAAGGTGTGGCCCATATCTAATCTGGGTCATTAAAATAAAGTGAAGCAACATCCAGTCTCTGCCGCCCGACCTTAAATGAGGATACATGGCACGCCCAGAGATACAGGATCAACGTCGCACGCACGCCTCACTTGACCCCCTAGGTATATTACGCTAAAACCCTCCACTATTTTGTAATTTATTTTAGTGTTGTAAATTAGAGATTAAGTGAAAAACATTTAGGGTTATTTATAGTCCGGAACCCATGCTTTGTTGTGTTTACAATTAGGTCCATCCACCTCATGTGTAGTCCCACGTGAGGTGATGTATATATTGCATGTATGTCCTTAAACTTTCAGGACATGTTATTAAATGAACTTTTAGTTTATTTTAATTCCATTTTGGTTCCAATGAGTTGTGTATTTTTATTTCATGCATATAGCTTTTATTAAAAAAATTCTTTATTCTAAAAATTGTAGAAAATTAATGTAGATGCATGGAACCATGCTTAATCATGCATAAGTTTTGTTTGGCATTTAAACCTATTTTCCTATTTTTAAAATATAAAAAAACATGCCTTTTATCCTATTTAGAATATAATAAACCATCAAAAATAAAAAAATACCTTTAAAAATTCCAAAAAGGTATTATCTAAATTATAGTATATTCTACCACATAATCAAAAATCACTAAAAATATAAAATATAAAACCTAAAAATCACAAAACCTTAAAAACCTTATAAAATTAACAAAAAGTCAAGAAAATCCAAAAATATATCTTTCCATTTTGATATTTTCTTATCATGTATATTACATATTAAACTTAGTTTGGGTTAATTTTGGACTTATAAATATTTACTAAACCCAAAAGAATCTCACAGATTTATTATATTCCCCGTTTTGATACATCAACTTTAAAAATCCATAAATATATATATATATATATACATATTACCAAACATATAGCAACATATAAATTACAAAAACATTTTATTTTATTTATTTTGAGTATATTTGACTAACAAAAATATGAAAAGCTATATTATATATTACTTATATAAGATACAATATCTATTAGTATGTATAATTAATTATCTTATTTTAATAATCAAAAAGAAATTAAAAATTTACAAAATTTAAAAGGAAAATATAAATATAAATATAAAAAATTAAAAATCCATAAAAATTAAATATAATTAAAACCCTATAAAAAGATAAAAACATATAAAAATAATTATTATTAATTAATAATTATTATTGATAATTACTGCACTTCATTTTTGTTCCAGTGTTCGACACTCTATCTACTTACGTCTATACACATTTATGTAGAATTATAATTAATTTTAACTCACACACTTGATTTATTTATCTACTTATATGTTAATTTTTTATTTATTTAGGGAATGGTCAATGCAGCGGTTAGTGGTCCGACCTTGTTAGGAACACTAGACCTCTCCTATGGATAATCAGGTACCCATTTGAAAATGTCAAGGATAGGTAGCTGATAATCATGACACATGACCCTCACAAAAAATCCACATGGAAAAATGAATACCCTTGGTGTACCCGACTAGAAGCTCGCACTACTACCATAGATTTAAAAATATACAAATCATTAAATACGAATATGGATATATATATATATATATATATATGTTACATCATTTTTATGTATCTTAAAATATGAATGTGGATAAGGATACATATATTAACAAATACAAAATTATATTATCATATTATTTAAAATGAACATGGATATTAGTGATGTCATAAATATCTTATAGATAGCTTAAATAAATATGTATTAGACGGTTTACACGTGATGTTGTCCATATATGTTATCATTTTCAAGTAGAGACAAATATAGATGTCAAAATTGAATAAATGGATATGGTAGTGTTTCGGATACATACATACATACATACATACATACATACATACATACATATATATATATATATATATATATATGAGGAAAATGGGGCTGCCCCCTAGGGGGAGCTAACTTAGCTCCCCCCGCCCTATTTTCTTCAAATTTTTTATTTTTTTTAAATTTTTTTCCGTGAATATTCATCACTATATCCCTATATTATGTCATAAAAATTTCGTGTGAAACAGAGACTCCTACGGCCTCCATCCAGACAGTCATTTTTTTAACGGTAACAGGATTTTTTAAATCGACCCCGTTTGGATGGAGGTCGTAGGAGTCTCTGTTTCGCGTGAAATTTGAATGACATAATATAGAGATTTAATAATGAATTTACACGATTTTAGATTTCAAAAAAAATAAAAAAAATTTGTGAAAAAAGGGTGGGAGGAGCTAAGTTAGCTCCCCCTAGGGGGCATACACATTTTACCCTATATATATATATATATAGGAAATATTTCAAATGAGGTGCACCTTTCCTTGCTATAAGGAAAGCCATGATTCATGACCGTCTGATCTAGATCTACGGCTATCATAATTATATTATCAGCCATCCAAAATCACTCCATATACCACTCCCGGTTTTCTATTTATAGTAAATTATAATATTTAGGATGCGATCAATTAATATAAATCGACTCATTTATCAATAACTAATTGACATGCTATATTTAGATAGTGCCGGCTATATTTTATTTAATTAATTATCTCTTTTCTTACGGTAAGTGTTTTTGTTAAACTATATACATTCCATTTTTTCACATTCTAATTTCTTTGCATTATCATTCGTTAGTTGCTATGGATGATCCAGCAACTTCAGGAGACGATGATTATGCGTCAGAGTTTATATCTAATTATTTAGAAGAAGTCTTCCCGGTTCTTACTTTATATATATTTTTTGTTGTTTATATATCGTTTTTATGTATATACTACGTTTTGAAACAGGATAATCACATTAAAGACACAGGGCCTGAGAATTCGGACATCGATTCTCACTACATAGGTGTTTTTCTTATGCTATTAAATTTACCATTTTCATATAAATAATATGTTTTTTATGTCTCCATTTCATTTGTTTCTTCATGGGTTTACAATTTCCTTTTATATTATAATATATTTACCCATATTCTACATAACCATGTTATAAAGGAAATTTTCATTTGGCTTATATTTAATAATCTATAAAACAATACATTTCTATATTTTAATATATGTCTCCATATTTTACGATAAAGTCATTTGTTGTAATGTATACGATTTTATTATCTATTGTAAATTATAAGTATATATTTTACATTATATTGCTCTTGAATACAATTTCTAGTTTGATTAATATATTAACAATATATTACAACGTCGATATCGAATGTACTATATTTTGCCTTATTTTACATCATTAATATGTATTTTACGATAACAAGTATATTAACAAACTACTAGAATAAATTTTCATATTTTAATTTATACATCCATATTATTCAATTTACTATTATTTTTTACAGTTATCAAGTTGAATGTTATATTAAAGATATATTATAACCTTTTTATTTACCTGTAATGTTGCATTTTATAGTTCATATATATGGAACACAGCAGTCAATTTCACATTATTTATAATCCTTATATTACAATATTTTTTATAGTTTAATTTATATAAATATATTTTACAATAAAATGATAACATATACATTATTCAGAATTTCACATACTTATTAGATGTAATTATATAAGTTATATTGCAATTTTTTTAGAACTAAACTATTTTCCCAGGACAATTTTCTGGAGCACTTTATTCCAAAGATATCCCAGAAGGAATTTTTCCAAATTTTGAGGTAATGAGATACCAAATAATATTTTATTAGTAATTATTTCTTCTTAAACTTATGTATCTGTATTTTTTATATTAGGATTCTGGTGCAAGCAATATATCTTCTGAGTGCGTACAAACTGATGCATCCTTTTCAGGTAAAATTAATTCACATTAACATCACTTATATGGTTAAACTTTTATATACATGTTTTAGATATTATATTATTACTGCTCTTGTTTATGAAACTTGTTTGATATATTTGAAAAAGCTTTATTAGTTTTTAATATGTTGTTCGATTGCATTTAAATTTATACAGTTGAACCGAGTTCCCTTACCGCAAATAGTCATAATCAACAGCATATACCCACTGTTGGTATGGTTTTTGGTTCTGTTGAACACGCATATAATTTTTATGAAGCTTATGCTACAAAAGTGGGCTTCAATGTACGCAAAAGTAGTACAAGACATAGAGTTGATAGATTAACTAAGAACAAGACACTTGTGTTTAAGAGTTTTGTATGTTGGAAAGAAGGAAAATCAAGAGCTTCATCATCATCAAGAGATGTTTACTCAATTGACAGTGATTGCAACGATGAAATTATGTTTGAAAGATCAGAGAGAGTTGTTGGTGTTGTTCGAACTGGTTGTAAGGCCATGATGTCGGTAAAATATAGGTTTGATGAGCATGATTGGATAGTGTTTTCTTTCAATGAGGAGCACAATCATAATCTTGTATCCCTCAGCAAACGGTTATATCTTCGTGCCAATAGAAAGTTTTCTAAAGCTGCTAAAATGCTTATCAACTCTATAACTGATGTAAATATTCTTGCCTCAAAACAATCTGCATTCGTGGATAATGGGTTCATTACAAACAACAAAGTTGGTGGCATAGTACGTGATATATACAACCTTAATAGGAATGAGAGAAGACGTCGTGATGGTTTGGACGCAAAACTTGTGTTAGATCTCTTTGATAATTGCAAAAAGATGACACCTGAATTTTTTTACTCGTATCGAACTGATGAGGATAATAGATTCACTCATTTATTCTGGGCCGACAGTGTATCCATTGAAGATTACTAGGTTTTTGATGATACAATTTCATTTGATATGACATATAGAACCAATGAATACAAATTAATTTTTGGCTCTTTCTGTGGAGTTAACCACCATGGTTGCACAATTTTTTTGATAATGCATTTATTAACAGAGAAACAACAGAAAGTTTTACGTGGTTATTTGAATTTCTTGAAGCTGTTGAAAAACACCCCATTTCTATAATTACTGATGGAGATCCAACAATATGTGCTGCAATCCGTCTTTCATTTCCTAACACTATTCACAAGTTTTGTACTTAGCACATTATGACAAAGCTGAAACTTAAATTGGGCAGAATGAAGGAAATTGTCAAGGCTCTTAAAACATTCAGCAGACTTGTTTGACGGAGCGACTCCATTGATCAATTTGAAGTTGGTTGGTCAGCGGCCATTTCTGAGTTGGATTGCTTGAGAATAAATGGTTAGCAGAGAAGTATGAGATACGACATAAATGGATTGATGTATATACGAATGACACATTCTTTGCTGGGATGCGTAGCACCCAAAGGAGTGAAAGTATGAACTCATTTTTACAAAATTCTATTACTAAACAGAACACTCTTTTAGAGTTTGTTTTCAGATTCCAGACATCCATCCAAAGGTTAAGAGAACGTGAGAATGACATGGACCATGATTCAAAGACTAGAAGGCCTATGTTAAGAACCAATTGGACTTTGGAAAAGCAAATGGTTGATGTTTATTCGAAAAGGATTTTCTACAAGTTTCAGAAAGAGTTGAAGGAGTTGATGATGTTGAGTGTTCGTGTTTCTGAAATCAAATATGGGTTGTCATGTTACAATGTTTCTTCAATTGATAAGACTGTTAGAGATAGATTGGTTACTGAAAGACATCAGTCTGATTATCTATCTTGTGAATGCAAAAAAATGAAATTTCAAGGAATACCATGCAGGCACATACTTGTTGTTATCAAGTTCAGAGGCGATGCATTTCTTGCAAGCTCTTTTATTCTTCCTAGATGGACCGGGAATATAAAGAGGTCCGGTAATTATCCAATCTACAACCAAAATCCCCAACATGAAAGGTCTGCACAGTTAAATAATATATGCTCTCAGATTGTGGCTGAAAGTAGCGTAGAATATGATGACATTTTTTTCTTGTCAAAGCAAAGCTTGTAAAATTGCTAGAAGAAGTTCAAAGTTTAAATGCAAAAAAAAGATTATCAAATGTATTTCAAGATCAATCTCATTTGGAACCTCATGATAATAATAATCATGTACTTGTTCCTCTTACAACAAGAACAAAAGGTAGTGGAAGGGGAGGAAGACCAAAAGGTTCAGGCAGTCGTCGAATATCTCAACAAGAATTAAAAAGGAATAGAGGCAGACAATGCAAAGCTTGCATGAAGTACAATGTTGGACATGATTCTAGGAATTTCCCTTCAAATAAGATTTAATCAATCACAGACCAGTATGCAATGTTAAACACTATATATCATTTAAATGGTTTTTATTGTTATTATGACACTCACATTTTTTTCTTCAGTGACGATTCAGGACAGTCAGAATCACACTGATCATGCAAATTCCTTCAACAATTTATTTCTTCTTAATTTATTTTACTCTATTTAACTATCCAATTTTTTTAATACAGAGTTTATTTAGGAGAACATGTTTCAGATATAACATACCCACTTCATTATAAACCAGACTGGTATGTTATACATTAGAATGGTATTTTTTTTCAATTACTTGTATTTATTCAAGTATAGTGATGTATTGTCCTTTTTTTTACAATATGTCATTGTTCAAGATGGAAGAGTACATAGTTGCAGCCATTCATAAATATAGACTGATGTTTTTAAGTCAAATTTTATTTGTAATTATTCTAAAAACAGGGATTTGATCTATTTATATTGATTGTATGCTCTGATTTTGACTCAAACGATAAATATTCATTATTTGTTTCTTTTTATCGTTTTTCTATCATTTGTGTATACATTTGAATCTAATATCGATGAATGTACTAGTTAAACATTATATGTCTCATATTGTGTATGGATGATTATTAGGAAACTTATTGTTCATCCGCAAAGATGATTTTTTAAAATTGTTTGAAGGATTTAAAAGCTTTAATGAAACAAAAAAAGTGATGCACGATGAACACATAAAGTGTCTTGCGGTCGTCAAACGACACAACATCATTCATGAAAAAATAGAGTAAGAAATTAAATAGCATTCAGAGAGTTCATAGTTGATCATGATTATAAAAATCCTTTCATACTAGCCTCATATTTCACATTAGACTCGTATTCAGTAATTCATCCTTATGTCGGAGAATATCCTGAAATGCGTGAAACATATAATGATTTTTGTATAATGTTAATACAAGAGAGACAATCAAACGTACTCTTAAATGCTCAGATGAATATTCTCTTACTTATCATGATAAAGGAAAAAGGTTCAGATATAAAGTAAAATACGAAATAGTAATGTAATATAATGCGGAAAAAATTTAACAATTTCAGTATTCAATTCATTAGGCAGATATTGTAAAATACGGAGATATATATTAAAATATAACATATCAATGTATTTTAATATTTCTAATGCCAATGTCTTAAAATAAAGCAGTATAATGTAAAATATTGAAATATAAAGTATAAATCAAAATACTTATTGTAGTGTAATGTTAATATACATGTCGATTGATTTATGTATCAGATGCTCTTCAGAATTGTTATAATATATATCATCTGTTTGTTAACGCGACCTTCTCACTTACTGGTATTTTTTATATATTTAGAACTATAATATTTACCAACATTCACCACATTTAAATTATGATAATTTTACATCTGAATATACTGTTATCTGCATATTAGAATATATAAGAACATCACACAATATAATGCATACAAAATAGACTAAATATAAGACATAACATGCATGAATTATGTAAAGTAAATAACATAAACAAACCATCACAAGTTATTGTTGCAGGAAATTCTTCTAATTACAAACTACTAAATAATTTTTCAAAAAGCAAATATCAACATTGTTCATCATCTATGAAATGTTTTTAGTGTTGTAATCAAAACAACATGTACCATCCTCTATCATTTACTTTCCAGCTTCATTATCCACGTGGCCACATGTTAATAGAGTACATGTTATTTCTGCCTTGAATCTTGAAATGTCTTCATAGCTGAAGTCCAAAGCCCTTCCTTCACACAAGTACTCCATTGTCTTCATGACATGACGTAAACACCACAATCCAAACTGTGAGGAGGTTGTTGCAGGCTGTCAACAACATATATTATCTCCCAGTCATTCATGGTTTGGTCTACCAAATTCATGCCGAAGCATTCGCACATCCAACCATGCTAAAAAAAATTATACTTGTTAAATTATATTATAACCATAAGATGTTTTCAATAAAAACATACTGTAAATACACATACCCATTTTGAGCATCTTTTTTGTGAAGTTTTGACCCTCTCATCGAGTTGTATGCATAAAATTTCCTCGCCGTGAAGTCTGTCACCAAAAGATGCCAGTGATTTTTGGTATGGATCACTGTGAAAACCTTTGTCAATCCCACCAGCCTTTCATCTTCCATTTCATAAAGGTTGTCCAGCTGATTGATCTCTCCTTCTGTAGCTTTATCAACCGTATTTATGAAATATTGCTGCATTTAGAAGACGTTAGTGTTATGATATATACAGAGAATCTTATGTGATTGTAGTGGCTAACCATCTTGTAAATATGCGTGAATAGGAATGGGATTGTGTCACCGGTACAATATCTGTGTCGCAGAACATCCATGAACATTTCCAAAATATGTAGTTCAAGTAAACAAGACATCAATATAGTTCATGGTTTATATAAAAAACTGAATTGAAATCATGTAATTACTTTGTCTTCTATCATTTTTTCATATAAAAAATGACGTATCTCTTTTCCCTTGCAAAAAATTCCAAGAGGTGTAAAGTTTGTGGCGTTAAACCTGCAGTTTTGATCAAGATAACATTGAATTATAATTACATATTTCTATAAAACATGTGAATTTAACTTAAATGATTACTTACTTGTCCGTCGGGTCTCTTAGAAAGTCGTGAATCAATAGCTTTTGATGCTCGTTTATGTAATCATATTCGATAAAATCCGTCGCAGGATCACAGAGATACTGTAATTTGTATTTTAATTCAAATTTCAATAAATTATCATTAACTCTGTATATATGTCATATGTATACTAAAGAACAAGTATCACTCATTGTATGATTACAAAACAATTTCAAATACACACCGCGTGCTCTGTTTCACTGGTAATAATCACTCATGTATCCCTTCCATCTCTTTTTGCTGCATTCCTCTCTTTAACTCGTTTTGTCAATGAGCTTGGATGTACTGTTAATCTCTCCTTTCTTTTCTTCCTTGGTGTGTTCTTATTTTTCTCTGTGACAACGGACTCATGCTCTCCAATTCCAAGATCAAAACATGGAACAGAAATTTTTTTGGAGAATTTAATTGCACCTTCTTTTTTTGTATCCAACTTGGCGACAATTTTGCGAAAAATAGGGTGGGGGCAGCAATGTTGGCTATATGTATATGGGAAAAATGGGGCTGCCCCCTAGGGGTAGCCAACATGGCTGCCCCCACCACATTTTTTGGCATTTTTTTATTTTTTTTGGAAAAATAAAACCATATTCATCCCTATATCCCTCCTATATGCCATTCGAATTTCGTCAGAAACAGAGACTTCTACGACCTCCATCCATATGTCATTTTTTTAACGGTCGCAGGATTTTTTAAATCGACTCTGTCTGGATGGAGGTCGTAGGAGTCTCTGTTTCTGACGAAATTCGAATGGCATATAGGAGGGATATAGGTATGGATATACATGTCGATATTTTTCAAAAAAATAAAAAAATTGCCAAAAAAAATGAGGCGGGGCAGGCATGTTGGCTGCCCCCAGGGGGCAGCCCCATCAACCCCTATATATATATATATATATATATATATATATATATATATATGGGGCTGGAGAAGCTGCACCCGGGGGTATACCTAACTAACTGCACCCGGCCATTTTTTCCATTGATTTTTTTTGCTTTTGAAATGAAATCTAGGGGGATTTAAATCAGCATATAACCATGATATCATATCAATTTCAACTAAATTCGACACTTCTATCATCTCCATCAAGACTATCACATTTTAACGGTCTCAGGATTTTTGAAATTGACAATATCTAGATGGACATGCTAGGAATGTTTGTTTTGCATGAAATTTGAAACACATATTTCACACAATAAACTAAGTAAATCCCCTATAAGTTTCCTTCAAAAAAATGAGAAATCAATGAGAAAAATACCCGAATGTAGCTAGTTGGCTGCACCCCCCGGTATAGCTTCCCTTTTCCATATATATATATATATATATATATATATGAAAAATGGGGTTGCCCCCTAGGGGTAGCTAACATGGTTGCCCCCACCCCATTTTTCGCAAAATTATTCTATTTTTTTGGAAAAATGTCGCCATGTACATTCATCCTTATATCCTTCCTATACACCATTCGAATTTCGTCAGAAACAAAGACTCCTACGACCTCCATCCATATGTCATTTTTTTAACGGTCGCAGGATTTTTTAAATCGACCCTGTCTGGATGGAGACCGTAGGAGTTTCTGTTTCTAACGAAATAAGAATGTCATATAGGAGGGATATAGAGATGAATGTACATGTTCATATTTTTCAAAAAAATAAAAAATCCCCAAAAATGGGACGGGACTAGCCATAATGGTTGTCCTCAGGGCTGCCCCATTAAATCTCTCTCTCTCTCTCTCTCTCTCTATATATATATATATATATATAGGGTAAAATGGGGCTGCCCCCAGGGAGTAGCCAACTTGGCTACTCCCACCCCTATTTTCCCCTCATTTTTTTATTTTTTTGAAAAATAAAAGTTTGTATATTCATCATTATATCCCTCTAACATTCTATTAAAATTTCGTCAGAAACAGAAACTCAAGCCCTCCATCCAGACATCATTTTTTAATGGTCGCAGGATTTTTTAAATCGACCATGTTTGGATGGAGGCCGTAGGAGTCTCTGTTTCTGACGAAATTTTAACAGAATGTGAGAGGGATATAATGATGAATATACACATTTTTATTTTTCAAAAAAATAAAAAAATGAGGGGAAAATAGGGTTGGGAGTAGCCAAGTTGGCTACTCCCTGGGGGCAGCCCCATTTACCTCATATATATATATATATATATATATATATATATATATATAGGGATAAATGGGGCTGCCCCCTGGGGGGAGCTAACTTGGCTCCCCCCGCCCCATTTCGCCTGATTTTTTTATTTTTTTTTGAAATTTTCTTCCGTGGAATTTCATCAATATATCCCTATATTATGTCATTAAAATTTCGTGCGAAACAGAGATTCTTACGACCTCCATCCAGACAATCATTTTTTAACGGTAACAGGATTTTTTAAATCGACCCCGTTTGGATGGAGGTCGTAGGAGTCTCTGTTTCGCACAAAATTTTAATAGCATAATATAGGGATTTAATAATGAATTTACACGGTTTTAGATTTCAAAAAAAATAAAAAAATTATGTCAAAAAGAAGCGGGGGGAGCTAAGTTAGCTCCCCCTAGGGGGCATACACATTTTACCCATATATATATATATATATATATATATATATATATATATATATATATATATATATGGGAAAAATGGGGCTGCCCCCTGGGGGACGCCAACATGGCTGCCCCCACCCCATTTTTCGCAATTTTTTTTATTTTTTTGAAAAATTATCACCATGTATATTCATCCCTATATCCCTCATATATGTCATTCGAATTTCGTCAAAAAACAGAGACTCCTACAGCCTCTATCCAAACGTCATTTTTTAACGGTCGCAGGAATTTTTAAATCGACCCTGTCTTGATGGAGGCCGTAAGAGTCTCTGTTTCTGACGAAATTCGAATGACATATAGAAGGGATATATGGATGAATACACATGGTGATATTTTTTCAAAAAAAATTAAAAAATACGAAAAATAGGGTGGGGGCAGCCATCTTGGCTACCCCTAAGGGGCAGCCCCATCAACCCCTATATATATAGGGAAAATGGGGCTGCCCCCACCCCACTTTTCACAAAATTTTTAAAATAAAAAAAATGAGGTAAAAATATCATGTCACCTCCAACGCGACACCTCGCCTAGGGGGAGCTAACTTAGTTCCCCCGTCCCATTTTTCGCTTGTTTTTTTTAATTTTTTAGAAAATAAAAATTATGTAAATTCATTACTATATCCTTATATTATGTCATTCAAATTTCATGCAAAACAGAGACTCCTACGACCTCCATCCAGACGGGGTCGATTTAAAAAATCCTGAGACCGTTAAAAAAATGACTGTCTGGATGGAGGCCGTAGGAGTCTCTTTGTCACACGAAATTTTTATGACATAATATAGGGATATAGTGATGAATATTCACGGAAAAAATTTTCAAAAAAAATTGAAGAAAATAGGGCGGGGGGAGCTAAGTTAGCTCCCCCTAGGGGGCAGCCCCATTTTCCTCTATATATATGGGGAAAATGGGGCTGCCCCCTGAAGGGAGCTAACTTAGCTCCCCCCGCCCTATTTTCTTCAATTTTTTTATTTTTTTTGAAATTTTTTCTGTGAATATTCATCACTATATCCCTATATTATGTCATAAAAATTTCGTGTGAAAAAGCAACTCCTACGGCCTCCATTCAGACAGTCATTTTTTTAACGGTCTCAAGATTTTTTAAATCGACCCCGTCTGAATGGAGGTCGTAGGAGTCTCTGTTTTGCATGAAATTTGAATGGCATAATATAGGGATATAATAATGAATTTACATAATTTTTATTTTCTAAAAAAATAAAAAACACGCGAAAAATGGGGAGGGGGAGCTAAGTTAGCTCCCCCTAGGGGCATACACATTTTACCCACATATATATAGGGTAAAATGTGTATGCCTCCTAGGGGGAGCTAACTTAACTCCCCCCGCCCCTTTTTCACAAATTTTTTTTATTTTTTTTTGAAATCTAAAACCGTGTAAATTCATTATTAAATCCCTATATTATGACATTCCAATTTCATGTGAAAAAGAGACTCTTACGACCTCCATCCAAACGGGGTCGATTTAAAAAATCCTGTTACCGTTAAAAAAATGACTGTCTGGATGGAGGCCGTAGGAGTTTCTGTTTCACACGAAATTTTTATGACATAATATAGGGATATAGTGATGAATATTCACGGAAAAAATTTTCAAAAAAAATTTGAAGAAAATAGGGTGGGGGAGCTAAGTTAGCTCCCCCTAGGGGGGAGCAAGTTACCTCCAACGCTCCGCCTGTGCTTCCTCCAACGCGGCACCTCGCCATCGACTCCGAAGCATCGAGGTGTGCGTGGAGGAGGGCCCTTAGCTTTTTTTACAAATCATGGTTTTTTTACAAAGTTGGGAATGATTTTTGCAAAAATTGAATTTGTTTACAATATCATGTCAATTTTTTACATGTTTTCAATATCTAACAGTGTACTTATTTGTCGCAGAACTCTACAGAAATATTACAAAGTGATCAGATTATCTTACAAAAGAGCGCCTAAAATTTACAAAGTGATCAGATACTCTTACAAAGGAGGGAGATTCAGTTACATTATCGTATAACAATTTTACTTAACTGATATTCAGATTTACATATTGATGTACCTTTTTTACAAATCTCAATATTTTTTCTCTTTTTTGCAAGACTCGAAAACATGTATGGCAATTGAACTTTAACGCAAATGGAAAACATGCATGAATTTTACAAAGGAGGGAGATTCAGTTACAAAGATTCACGGATTTTTTACAAAACAAACATACACAATTACAAAAAAGTTGAAGTTTACAAAGAGGAAAAATACTATTTAAAAAACTCGCTGGAATTACAAAATGAATGTACACATTTACAAAATTGATACAACCATTTACAAAATGAAATTACAGTAAAAAAATGCAATCATTAATGAAATTTTACAAAGAGTAAAACATAATTTACAAAAACTCGTAATTTACAAAGCTGTGGTTGATTTCAGATCGTTTGAAACAAAATTGGAAATTAACCAATAAAGGAATTTGTGAAATACCAAATCGAGAAAAGTTTCGAATGGCAATTTGAAATCAATAAATGAAACTCGAAATTAATGAAATCACTTTGATGAAAATGTCCTTTTGGATGAGGTTTTTGATGCAACTTCTGACGAATCTGCTCGATGGCTCACCACAATATTGGTGAGACCCCACTTCATTTGAAGTGCCCCCTATATATATAGGGTAAAATGGGGCTGCCCCCAGGGAGTAGCCAACTTGGCTACTCCCATCCATATTTTTACCTCATTTTTTATTTTTTTGGAAAATAAAAATTTGTATATTCATCATTATATCCCTCTCACATTCTATTAAAATTTCGTCAGAAACAGAGACTCCTAAGCCCTCCATCCAAACATGGTCGATTTAAAAAATCCTGCAACCGTTAAATATATATATAGGGTAAAATGGGGCTGCCCCCAGGGAGTAGCCAACTTGGCTACTCCCACCCCTATTTTCCCCTCATTTTTTTATTTTTTTGGAAAATAAAAATTTGTATATTCATCATTATATCCCTCCCACATTCTATTAAAATTTGGTCAGAAACAGAGACTCCTAAGCCCTCCATCCAGACGTCATTTTTTTAACGGTCGCAGGATTTTTTAAATCGACCATGTTTGGATGGAGGCCGTAGGAGTCTCTGTTTCGGACGAAATTTTAATAGAATGTGAGAGGGATATAGTGATGAATATACAAATTTTTATTTTCCAAAAAAATAAAAAAATGAGGGGAAAATAGGGGTGGGAGTAGCCAAGTTGGCTACTCCATGGGGCAGCCCCATTTACCTCATATGTGTGTGTGTGTGTGTGTGTGTGTGTATGTGTGTGTGTGTGTGTGTGAGGTAAATGGGGCTGCCCCCAGAGAGTAGCCAACTTGGCTACTCCCACCCCAATTTTCCCCCCATTTTTAATTTTTTTGGAAAATAAAAATTTGTATATTCATAATTATATCCCTCTCACATTATATTAAAATTTCGTCAGAAACAGAGACTCCTACGACCTCCATCCAAACGTGGTCGATTTAAAAAATCCTGCGACCGTTAAAACAATGACGTCTGGATGGAGGGCTTAGGAATCTCTGTTTCTGACGAAATTTTAATAGAATGTGAGAGGGATATAATGATGAATATACAAATTTTTATTTTCCAAAAAAATAAAAAAATGAGGGGAAAATAGGGGTGTGAGTAGGCAAGTTGGCTATTCCCTGGGGGCAGCCCCATTTTACCCTATATATATATATATATATATGAGGTAAATGGGGCTGCCCCCAGGGAGTAGCCAACTTGGCTACTCCCACCTCTATTTTTCCCTCATTTTTTTATTTTTTTGGAAAATAAAAATTTCTATATTCATCATTATATCCCTCTCACATTCTATTAAAATTTCGTCAGAAACGGAGACTCCTACGGCCTCCATCCAAACATGGTCGATTTAAAAAATCCTGCGACCGTTAAAAAAATGACGTCTGGATGGAGGGCTTAGGAGTCTCTGTTTCTGACGAAATTTTAATAGAATGTGAGAGGGATATAGTGATGAATATACAAATTTTTATTTTCCAAAAAAATTAAAAAATGACGGAAAAATAGGGGTGGGAGTAGCCAAGTTGGCTACTCCCTGGGGGCAGCCCCATTTTACCATATATATATATATATATATATATATAGGATATCTTTCAAATGGGACATGGTCCTTCCATCTTTAAGGAAGGCCAATTATATTGTCCGTTGGATCTTTACAATCTTTTCATCCACGGTTGAAAAGAAAACCACCTTATAAATTCAAAACCACTTATCTTATGAGTGTTACACCATCTAAAAATGGAATTAGTTTTTTATAGGCAACAGATCTCCGGATATTATGCACAATATAATTTTTGGAATTAACTAATACGAGTCAATCATATCAATATTTCATTCATGATGATAAAAAATATTAATGTATAGCATCTACGTGCTACTTTTGTTTCTTAAAATATTTTAATTTTAATGTATAGATACATAATATCAATATCATTCCTGGTGACGATCCGTAATTAATGTATACCATCATATCAATATTTGAAAAACAGCAGTTGCTTGGACAATTTCTTTCGTATTTCATAACACTAATGTATAGCATCTACTACTACAATTGTATCTTAAAATATTATTTTATATAATACATACGTCTAATAGTATACCAAATCCATCCATTTCAAGTATCTTTTGTACCCTCTCGTATCTAAATTCCATTTTTGACAAAATGCCATTATTAGACATCCCATAAATTTAGGAACTAATAGTTAAATCCCTTCCTTAAAAGTAGTAACAGTTGGGTACGGAAACATTTTATTTTGTACAATTTCTTCCTAACATCTCAGAATCATGTTTCACTTTTGTATTTTAAAATTTATTTTTGTAGAATACGTATCTTCTTTTGTATACCAAATCCCACGTTCTTAACCCATTGTGTCATATTTTTATTTGCGAAATGTCCTTAGTAGACCTCCCATAAATTTCGGAACCGATGGCTATTGCAAATCCGGTTTTGTATAATAGGGTGGTTTTAATCACATCCGTTGAAAGTGGATCTAATGGTCAGATTGTTTGGCCTTCCTTAGAAATGGAAGGACCATGTCTCATTTGAAAGGCTCCCTATATATATATATATATATAGAGAGAGAGAGAGAGAGAGAGAGAGAGAGAGAGAGGAAAATGGGGCTGCCCCCTAGGGGGAGCTAACTTAGCTCCCCCCGCCCTATTTTCTTCAAAAAATTTTATTTTTTTGAAATTTTTTTCCGTGAATATTCATCACTATATCCCTATATTATGTCATAAAAATTTCGTGTGAAACAGAGACTCCTACGGCCTCCATCCAGACAGTCATTTTTTAACGGTAACAGGATTTTTTAAATCGGCCCCGTTTGGATGGAGGTCGTACGAGTCTCTGTTTCGCATGAAATTTGAATGACATAATATAGGGATTTAATAATGAATTTACACGGTTTTAGATTTCAAAAAAAATAAAAAAATTTTGTGAAAAAAGGGCGGGGGGAGCTAAGTTAGCTCCCCCTAGGGGGCATACACATTTTACCCATATATATATATATATATATATATATATATATAGGGATTGGGGAGCCTACACCCATGTGTAGGTAACTTACCTACACCCACCTCTTGTTTTTTAATTTTTTTGATTTTTTTGAAATGGATCTTTAGGGGATTTACTTAGAATATTAAATGGAATATGTGTTTCAAATTTCATGTAAAACAGACATTCCTAACAGCTCCATCGGAAGGGGCCGATTTCAGCAAATCTCAGACCGTTAAAATTTGACTGTCATGATGGATAAGTTAGAAGTCTCAAAATAAGTTGAAATTTGAATGACGATATGGTGATATATTGTGATCTAAATTCCCCAAGGAATTAATTCAAAAAAATAAAAAAATTTGAGGGAAAAAGAGTTGGGTGTAGGTAAGTTACCTACACATGGGTGTAGGCTCCCTTTTCCCATATATATATATATATATATATATATATATATATATATATATATATATATATATATATATGCAGCAATATTCAGATCACATACCTACCCTTTCCTCTCATGTGCTCACGTGTCTTTTGGATCCACTCTCAAGACAGAGTCGCTAAGGCAAGCTCACGCTGCCTCACCTACATCTACATGAATCAACAAATTCATGGATATTTTATTACACAATGCTTAGACGTTGATCCATTCAAAACCCATTCAATAAAGAAAATTATATTCGATATAAAATTGTGACCCTATCAAAACAGTCAAACAATCTAGTTTAAAAGCAATAATCCATGAAGGAGTGACAATAAAAAATGGCTTGTCATGAAATTCAAGAATGAGAAGTGAAATTTATGAAAAAAAATACATGAAGATGTGTATTTTTTACCATTTATCTATCTAAAATAGCCAGTATCCTTTTAATAAAGGTGATATTTCTCTTGGATACCCGTGAGTACTCGTTGCTCATTGAAATGAACCAACTACATGTTAAAATCAGCTATCATTGGAATGGGTCAGGGTGATCAATTCTCTCAAAGCTTTGACACATATTTAGTTATAATTTGAATATGTGGGAACTTGCTTTAGGTTCTAGTTGGGAGAAAGAGCCCTATCATTGAAGGACTCTACTTTCTTTTTTATAGTCATTGCATGAGAGTCTTTCTACAATGGTATGGAAATCAATGAACTGTTCATCCACGTACACAATATTACAAGTCAAATGCTTCGCAACTAATATATTCAAGATTGCATACTCGCGCTTCGCAGCATGATAATTTTTATTGTAAATTTTCAAAGGCATATATAATGTCTGAAGAAAAGTTTGGGGCAGGATGGGTGAAAATGGAATAGTAAGATATTAGAAAAATTGAAGAATTAAGTAAGTTACATAAGGTAAAAGAAGAAATAATGAAAGAGTTAGAAGAAGTGGTAGGAATAAATCTATTGATGTAATTTTTATATAATATACTAGGACGGAGATAGAGGAGAAAACATACAACTAAGAAGTTAGAAACAAAAGTGTAAATGGAAATTCAATCTAAAAAATAGTGAATGTGTTTCCACTCCTTAGTTGTGTTGTACTTGTTCTTCATCTGGCATTTGATCCTAGAAGTTAAGTTTATAAAAAACAAAGGAAGATAAATATGTTGATGATAAGAAAAACTGAGTATTGATAGAAGTAAAGGAAACAGAAGAAGAAAAATAGAAGTTTGGATATTGAATGCATCTAATGTTGTACACATGCCATTGTAATTAATTTGTAAATTTCAGGAGGAATTTCTAAAGAATTAATAGGCATACATTACATGATTAAATAGTTTGATACCATAAAGAAACAAATGAGAAGTTATTTTTTTCTTCCATCCGTGGATACTTGAATCTGAGTTATATTTTGAAATTGAATTAACTCAAAAAACTTAATACTATTACCATTAGATTATCAGAGAAATAATCAAAACATTATAGTTCAACATACAGCAAAACAATTATAATAAAATGACTGACATTTTTATTATTAGCCTAAAACCCCATACTTCACTACAGTAAACTTTTATCTCATTTTTATTGCATTCATTTAATATTCACGTGAACGTGTTCATAATCTGGATTTTTTTACAGGAAAAATATTTATATATTTTTATGACATAGATACAATTATAGCATTTAAAGTGTTTTCATTAATACACTAATTTATGAAATTTTCTATTGTTGATTTTAAATATTTATATAATTTTAGTATATGGATTTTAACCTCATTTTCAAAATGAATTGATTTCGTCAAATTATTTAAACTATGTATTTACAAATTAATCCATAAACTTAAGATATTTATTAGACATTCAAATATTTATTAATTAAATATTAAATATTATAATAATAAATTAATCATGGGAAATCGAAAATGAACAAGGCTGTGATGATTGATTGTTAATATGAAATCATATATCTTTATCTATTTATTATTATATGGATGAATATATATCTTATATTTTAAAATATATTTTAAGAGTCTAACTTCATAATTTGAAAATTATATAATAATTGATATTGTGTTTGAAAGTATTTCGATAAAATAAGATTGTTTAAATTTATTTTTATTTCATATTATAGATGATTGGGTACTTATTATCATATATCAATCATGATTAATATGATGTTATAAGAATAATATTCATAGAATGTTCCAAATTATTATATTTAGAAGGATTTATTGATATAAAAATATTACAAATGAATATTTATAATTGATGGCAACGTATGAACGGGAAAGGAAATGTTCGTATAAAAATGGTAAAGGTTTAATGATGATTACGTGATAATGATTTAATTAAGAAGAGTATAATATTATGAACTTATCATAAGTGAGAATGAGCTTCAATTCAATAGTTGAAGTGTCTTTTTAGTTGTCTATCTCCTCCACATCTCTCTATATCCATTTTCCCACCTCTCTCGTTAGTTATAGTATATAATTCAATAATTTTGTTTTTCATTGTCTTGATTTAACTAATATCTTTCTTTCATTGATTGCATTTGATCACAAAACTGTATATATCGAAAATATTATTTTGGATTATATAACAAAGGAAATAGATATGGTTATTTTTTCAAAAATCATACAGATATGTACATTTTGATTGATAAAAATCCACATAAAATGATCACTAACACGATGTATATTTAGAAGGATGTTGTTTCATATGAATCATTTAAAGTGTCATGTAAGAAACCTCTTATGCACTTGTACGGTGTGAGCAAATGTATACATATAATATGAAAATTGAACTTATGCAATCAAATGTGATACGAAATTTAAAAGATCAATTATATATGTTAAAAATCTGCTATTAAGTTGGCACTTATGTATAAAAAAATAACGGTTCAAACATCTATTCAAAGATGTAAATGTGTTTTAAAAATGTATGGGTTATTTTGTAAAGAAGACGCCATAAAATTTACATATATATTAAACCAAATGAGTATTTGGGTCACCCATGTATAAATCATATATCAATGGAGTTATATATTGTGATAGGAAAGGTTTGAAAACCTCAAAAATCGTATCATTTTTATTATATCAATATTTGTAAAGTCGTCTATAAAATATTTTGATAAGTGACTACATATATGTATACATATAATATTAAAAGTTTCATGCAGAGTTATTTATATTATATCCTATATAAAATATAAAGGACCATCTTTATACATGAAATACCTATGGAACGATATATGCAAAAAACCTCATATGCATGAAGATTATAAAGTACGTGAGTAACAACAAATAGTTGATCATCATATATGCAAAAATTCCCATTGGAAACCACATTAAATTAGAACATTTAAAATCTATAACTTGATTTATATTTAGGATTTATCAAGATACAATAATGGAGTTTTCCATAGGAATTCAAAGTTGACCCAAGATAGATCTGAATGGAGGCGAAGAATCCATGTAGCCGACCCTACTTAATTGTGGGAAAAGGCTTTGTTGTTGTTGTTGTAAAAGTGTAGGAAAAAATTCTAGAATCATAACATTAAGTTACCTATTAAAAGTTAATATATAAATGGCATTTTGATAGTTTGTCAAAATTAAGGCAAGAACAAAATGGTAGCAAGAAGGAACGTACTCCATCAACTTTAGTTTTTTTTTAAAAAAAATGCATGAAAAAAAATTTAACCCATGCTTAGATATGTAAAGGGGAAGAACTGTAATGTCCCAATACTCAAGAATTCGAGATAGAGAGAAAATATCGTAGAAGATCATTCATCGAGGCAGTTAATGAAGGGAGGAAGATCTCAAGTATCTAATAAATATTTAACAAAAAATACATTAATGTGCATTATAAATGAAAGATGCTAAGGGTAGTTTTTGAAATTTTACATTCCATATTTCTAAAAATAATATTTAATAGGAAAATTCTAATTTATATTTTCAAATTTTATCAAAAATATAAATAGTATATGATCTACCTTTATTTTATTACTGTTAGTATAATATTAAATTTAAAAAGAGGATACGAGGGAGAGAAAGAGAAAGAAGGAGTAACGTTTGGATGTAAGAACTTGAGGGGGAGAGAGATCGAGTGGGGAGAGGGAGAGGGGGAGAGGGGGAGAGAGAGAGAGAGAGAGAGAGAGAGAGAGAGAGAGAGAGAGAGAGAGAGAGAGAGAGAGAGAGAGAGAGAGAGAGAGAGAGAGAGAGAGAGAGAGAGAGAGAGAGAGGGGGGGGGGGGGGAAAAGAGGGATAGATCGATAGTGAAATGGGAGAAATATGAGGGGAGCTTGCTAAGTGTATGGCTTTGAGATGGAAGAGGGGAAATCATGTAATAGTGTAGGTTATACATTTCATAGAAGTTATCCCCTCCTCTCTTTTTTTAAACTAATATTTAAGAATAAAAAAAACTATATATCATTTGTTTCCTCTCCTTGACTAGCCCTTTTTTGTAGGTTTGGGTAAAAGAACCTCGAATATATAGTTCAGCCAAAGCATCATATAAATAATTTAAATAGTCATCTTGGGAACGATTGACGTATTAATGCATATAGGCATAATGCATGGAGTTGCAGAAACTAGAAAAATCAAATAATTGAAAACAATAACTATAAATATAGGAAAGAAAAAGAATCCTATACTTCTAATTCTTATGGAGCATTTGGGATAAAGATGCGTCAAGGGGATAATGATCAAATGAATCACGTACCCATCCCATGAGCATCCATGATGATCGTCCGGCATTATAGCATGTCTCCTTTGGTGTGCTTCCATGGTAGTTGATTGGATATCCATCTTACCTTTCATATGCAATTCCTTTAACTTTCTCTTTGATTTTTGATTTTTTTTTCACATGTGCGCTTCTGTTTTGCAAAAGTAAAGAATGGCACAAGATATACAAACCCTTCATTTTTATATGCAATGCACAAGATATTTATTTCATACTTGATTTATACATTTACATGTTTTTTCACCATATACATGTTCGAGTGTGATTCTCATTGTCGATTAGCCCGAACTCATGATCATCATTAGTGTCAATAAACAACGTTTAATATAAGCTTTTAAATATATCTGGGCATCTATGCAAATACAAAGATCCAAGGGTATGCCGTAATCGCGACAAGTGGGGATATCTTCCTTCATTTTGTAATAGCAATAGGATTTGATTACTATATGGGGATGTTGGATAAGGACGAGACTGCAATAACCCAGCCCCCCTCCAACCCAGTTGCTCCAAGTAGCCTCAATCTAAAAAACAAGAGACTACAGCAGTCTCAGAGAGACAAACATCGTGGCCAAGTAGCTGACTGAGTAAAGATGCCAACCTACCAAATTCAATAATAGATTTTCCATCTTCAGATCTTCAAGTTGCATAGCAAACAGTCGTCATGCCCCGTGGCCCCGCCTCCAATCTTACATTGTCAATGCGAGTTTTAGGTTGCATCCAACATTTTGGCAGGCGGTATCAGGAACATGGCAATTCCAAACAGAGCTGCCCTTCTGCATAAACACACCCCACACATCGCATGGATTTATCTTTCGATTCATTTCTATTGCGGCGACTAAACAAAAAAATAACGTAGTCCAAAAAACTTTCGACTTGGGTAAATCAGGCATATCTGGAAACATAAATCGGTTTTACTGTTGGAATAGTCCCACGCCTTCGGCCTGGGTAAGACTGCTCTTTTAACCAAATTGATTCCGATTTCTAGTAGTGTTGCCCATGCTAGGGCAGCCACCTACGCAGAATATTGGAAGAGTATGAAACTTTGCACAACTTCAATTGTACACTACAAGCATGCAGATGAAAGGAAATCCTGCAAATACTAAGTAAAGATCTGCAACCGTTATATTTAGCAGAGCTAACATCAAACGGATTGACTGCAAAGGTAAGATATCACCTCACACTACATGCAGGGACTGTTCCTGGAGGGTGTTTGGATCTAGGAGTGGACCGACAGCCACGGCTGCTGCCAGCTATCTTGCAATGCATTCGATGTTCGTGAAGCATTGCACCTGCAACAGTTGGCAAGGGACCAATGCTGGCGCCAGAACCTTGCAATGGTTCGAGTGTTTCGACTATATCACTCATGAGGGGCCTTGCCTTCGGATTCTCACTCAAGCAGTAGTATGCAAGGCTACACGCTTTCTGAGCTGCTTTCACGGAGTACTGCTCCTCCAGTCGAGGATCTATTATCTGCAATGCTTTTCGCTTGTCACTGAGTTTTGGCCGAGCCCAGTCAACTAAACTCTGCTCTCTACTGGGACGGGTTTTATCAACCGCTTTCCTCCCAGTTAAGAGCTCCAGGAGTACAACACCAAAGCTGTAGACATCACTTCTAGCAGTCAAATGACCTGATTTCAAGGAAAGAAAGATTCAGATTCATAATAAAAGGGCGCGACCAATAACAAGGTTGGATTTGGAATGGTAACTTTGGAACAAGCGGGTTAATCATTATTACAGTTTCAAATGCCAACCAAAAGAAGGGTTAAGCTTGAGAGTCACTTTCTTTGTCTGGCTGGATGGTGTAAGTTCATCATTGAAATAACTTCAAAATTTTGCCCTTAAAATGTGATGTAATAGTGGTCAATAAGTTGGTCATTTGGGTAAAGCTAAAACCATTAGTAGCAATAGCATTAGATGTGCATCAATTATAACTCACCTCACTATATTTAGTTCTTTATTTTATTTTTTGGTTTGATAGGAATATTGGGTTACGTTTAATAAAAAAGGGGTACATAAATGCATTTATTTTATATAATCACGAAATAACTGTTAGCTTATTTTTGTATTTCACTACCCTTGTATTAAACAAAATGCATTTTATTAACGAGAGGTATGTAGGCATCTACAGGGATGGGTGAGTGGTAATCAGGTCGTTTAAGCAAATAGAGCTGATGTGATGGAATCCACCCCATGTTGGAACAGGACATACGTTTCCTCCATGAGTGCATTTCTCACAGGCGGTAACCCTCTAAAAGGAGAGGTAACCCTCTCAGGCATAAAGTTTCATTGGGTCAAATTATTACATTTCCCATAAAGAAAATTGTTCGACGAAAACTGGAGGCATTTGAGAATATTACGATGGAAAAAACTATGAATTGCTGGCTAAAAATGAAAGAATCTTGAAATTATGGGTGCAGATACTGAGTGCCATATTAACATTGCCGAAATAACACACTAATCTGTCCACTAATGATTAGATGCATGTCGAAATCGTCTGGTCAAGGCACTGATGGCAGAAGCTGTAATGAAAAATCTAGGATAATACAAATTTGATGAGTAAGATATACCGGTCATAACATACTCAGGAGCTGCATATCCATAGGTTCCCATGACTCGGGTAGAAACATGAGTTTCATCACCTTGTGGACCGGCTTTTGCTAGCCCAAAGTCAGAAAGCTTGGCTGAATAATCCTGTAAAAATGGGGAAAAATCATAAGATGACCAATATGTATAATAGGGTAATAAAAGAGCAGCACGTACAGAATCCAGTAAGATGTTTGAGGTCTTGAAGTCCCTATAGATAACAGGTCTTTCAGCAATATGAAGGAAAGCTAAACCTTTAGCAGCTCCCAGTGCAATCATCATTCTTGTAGCCCAAGATAATGGCGCTGCTGTCTCTGACACAAAAAAGCGAAATAACGATAATATGATTTTGTTCTTAAAACAACAGTAGTCGATCAACTGGCTTTTGCATGTAACATATAGTCCAGGAATATATTTACTAGGTCAACTTTTCTGTTTCCCGAGTTCAAATAATTACATGATTGAATGCAACAGACAAAAGATACACCATTACTCCCTTTGAAGTTGTAGAAAACTTAATGCAGAAGCGATAATCAGAGACATAGATAAGAACAATGAAGAAGACATGGGTTTTTACATGGAACCTACTCTCTAAGCATGATGAAACTACAGGACGTCTCACAGGGCGGATATTCTATTATGTTTCCTCTCAATGAATACAATAGGTGTGGGGCTTTTTATATAGCTCCATCATTATGACCAAGTCCCACTCTCACATGATGTGGGACTAACATGGGTGCATGTGGTAACTGGATCCTACAGATAGCCAATTACCCACGTACATGAATTCTCGAACACCCCCCCCCCCCCCCAACTAGAGAAGCAATGCTCAGCCTGAACAAATAGAAAGAAGACGCTCACTTGATGAATACAAGACACTACGGACAATATCAACTCGTGCTTCTTATGTCATGTTGGTGGGGAGGAGCTAGAGGGTCGGAGTGTGAAGGAAGATTTGTAAAGACCTTTAGATCGATGACTAGCTCGTGTGCTCTGTATCTACATCCATCAGTCACCGGCAATGGAGTGAGTCTCCTCCATAGAGAACTCTAGTCTGCAACATGTTGGAAGTATGAGCAACATGTGAAAATCTGCCCCATCTCTCTGACGGGATAAACGAAAAACATCGTGGGCATGTCCATACTTAGATATGAGAAGTATGTCACTCTCATAGGGACCTCGGAAGTATCTCATACTGAAGTTCAAAATCACTGAAGAAAGATGTGGGAATATATGTATTTAAGTTCACGGTCACTATAGAATGGAGGTTGCACAAAACTAGGTCACTTGAGCGTAGAGTGCCTCGAACAATCAAGAGTCTGAACCTGAGCTGAAGAACTCTAAGAAATGAGAATGGTAGAGTATGTCTTTTCAAAAAAAAACAATGGTAGAGTCTGCATCTGAATGAATCTTGTTGGGAAAAGAATGAGAATTGTTTATTCCAAGGAAGGCTAGGGCTCTCTTATATAGAGGATAAGCTCATGGGTAAATTGCATAAGATAGACGGAACAAAAATAAACTAAGAAAATAGTACGTAGACATAATCATATCTCTAACTCCCCTCAAGATGGAGCATAGATGTCGATCATGCTCAGCTTGGATGTACACTTCTAAAAGGTTCCTCTGAGCAAGGCCTTGGTGAAGATGTCTGCAGTTTATTCTTCTGAACTAACATGAGAAGTAGAAATAAAGCCTTTCGGAATCATGTCCCGTGTATAGTGGCAATCTACTTCAATATATTTAGTTCTCTCATGAAAGGCATGATTGTTTGCAATGAATAAAGCTGTTTGATTATCACATTGTAATTGCATAGGAAGAGGCACATATGTATATAAGTTAGCTAAGACAGTTCGGACCCACATCATCTCCATACTCCCTTGTGCCATAGCTCTATATTCTGATTCAGCACTTGACCTGACAGGCTGACAGCCACAGTATGCTTCTTACTTTTCCAAGATACTAAAGAGCCGCTAACAAATAAACGAAGCCAGATTAGGACATCCTGCGTGGTATGCATGATCCTGCACAAGTCGTGATAGTGAGAGATGCACCTTTCCTAAACAACAATCCTTCAACTGGAGATGACTTCAGGTACCTCAAGATCATATGAACTGCATTCATACGTACCTGTCAGGCTGCTCCATGAACTGACTAACCTGACTAATAGAAAAAGAGATGTATGGCCTAGTGATGGTAACGTAAAGAAGCTTTCCCAATACTTCTAGGCATCCTCTCCTATCCACCTCATTTGTATCGTTATCATATAGTCGCATGCTAGGATCCATAGGAGTAGTGGCAGGTCGACATCCAACCATGCATGCCTCAACTAGCATGTCTATAACATACTTCCTTTGGGTCATCACAAGACCTTGTCGATTTCTGGCAAACTCTAACCCCAAAAAGTACCGTAGGTTGCCAAGATCATCGGTGACAAACTCTCTGCCAAGAAATTCCTCTGCCTTCTTGATCCATGCTCATCATCTCCTGTAACAAGAATGTCATCAATATAGACCATGATAACTATCGTACCTCTGTGGGTTCTCTATACACACAATGAATGATGTGTTTGATCTCTTGAATCCTTGTTTCTCAATCAGATCCGAGAGCTTCTGAAACCAGGCCCTTGGACTCTGCTTAAGGTCATATAGTGTCTTGTGAAGTCTACAAACATGCTGACACTCCCCTCAGCAGCAAACCTCGGAGGTTGCTGCATGTAGACTTTTTCCTGAAGAACTCCATACAGAAATGCATTTTTAACATCAAGCTAAAATAAAGGTCAATCACGTATCAAAACAACTGCATGAAGAACTCAGAGTGTGGAATGATGAGCAACAAAGGAGAATGTGTCCAAATAATCTACCCCGTAAGTCTGAGTAAATTCACATGCAACCAATCTGGCCTTGTAACGATCAAGACTTCCATCGGCGTGGTGTTTGATTGTAAACGCCCACTCACAACCGACAATAGACGCTCTAGTGGGAACAGAGACCAAACTCCAGGTATCACGTGACTGTAGTGCAACCATCTCCTCTTCCATGGCAAGACACCATCGACTGTTTCTCAAGGCCTCATGGTAATTCCATAGAATCTCCATGGTAGATAGAGCAACAACGACCTCTTGAATTCCCCTGACAAGCGATCAAAGGAAACATCGGAAGCGAGAGGGTACGAAGTACGTGTACGCTTCTGCATTCTAAGTGCAATGGGTACATCAAGGTCGTTGGGGATCTCCTCAATCTGTACTCCAGCCTCATGCAAATGTTTCTACTCAAACACATCGTTAGACCCATCATTAGAAATAATGTATTCAGAACAAACTTGAGGTGTTTTGGATGATGAGCGAGGACCATGAGGAGAAGCAAGCTAACGAGTATAGTATCATGGCAAGGGTGGAACTCGAATAGTGGGAGGTGGTGGTACAGGAAGAGGTGAAGGTGGAGGAAGTGGAGGTGGAACAATCGATGCATGTGGAGGTGGAACAATCGGTGCGGGTGGAGGTGGAGGCAGTGATGGGATTGTAGGAGGAGGTGGCATGTAGACCTCATCATCTGAATTTGATGAAGTCAATCTATCACATGTAGGAGAAAAATACATCACTGACTCAAAAGATGCAACATCAGTGCTACATAATATTTCCTGTGCGATGGATCATAGCATCTATATCCCTTCTATGTCCTTGAGTACCCAACAAAAATACATTTGACAACTCTAGGAGAGAGCTTGTCAAAACCAGGAGACAACTGATGTACAAAGGCAACTGAGCTAAAAACACAAGTGAGTGAGAACAACTCCTCTGGAAACGTTGGGGAAAAAGGAACTTTCTCATGCAGTACAGATGAGGCATGCAATTTACAAGATAACAAGTTGTAAGAACCGCATCACCCCAGAATGAATGTGGGGCATGACTCTGAATAAGACGAGTTCGAGTAACATCTAGTAAATGGCGATGTTTTCGTTATGCAACACCATTTTGTTGAGACGTGCAGGCATGTGAAGTTTGATGAACAATGCCACGAGATGAGAACTGTGAAAGTGCACGAGTACATAATTCCAATGCATTGTCAATCCGCACTAATTTGATTGAAGAGGAAAAAACATTCTTCACTTCATTGATAAAAAATTTGATCACACCCCCAGCCTCAGATTTATTCTTTAATAAGAAAACCCATGACAAACGAATAAAATCAACAACTACGTAAAATCTGTCCCTGGTGATCGGGTACACGACTCGGACCTCAAATATCAACATAAAATAACTCAAAAAGGGAGCTACTGCTCCAACCCTAACGACTAGAAAAGGCAAATCGGTGGTGCTGTTTGAACTCGGACCCTAATGACTACGTAAAATGTCCCTGGTGATCGGGTACACGACTCGGACCTCAAATATCAACATAAAATAACTCAAAAAGGGAGCTACTGCTCCAACCCTAACGACTAGAAAAGGCAAATCGGTGGTGCTTCCCTAACTCGGACCCTGCTCCAGCCTCAGATTTATTCTTTAATAAGAAAACCCATGACAAACGAATAAAATCAACAACAACTACGTAAAATATGTCCCTGGTGATCGGGTACACGACTCGGACCTCAAATATCAATATAAAATAACTCAAAAAGGGAGCTACTGCTCCAACCCTAACGACTAGAAAAGGCAAATCGGTGGTGCTTCCCTAACTGGCACGCCTCGCACTGGAAGGATAAGCAAGGTGAGATTTGAGGGAGAATGTGACATATCTGCTGCAGGGGAAGGTGACCAAAGTGCAGGTGCTACATGAAAGAGGAGACTGATCCTGCACGATGAGAGGATAAGCCGGCATATGGAGTTCGGACTGATCGATAAAGGCCTCCCTGCTCACGGCCACAATCAATCACCATGCCCGTAAGAATGTCCTAAAATAAAAGATGGGTCAAAATAGCACGACAATGCAAGTCCTTTGTAATCTGTCTAATAGACCATAAATTCATAGAGAAATAAGGGGCATGCAGCACATTCTGTAGACGCATCGAAGGTGTCAAATTGATCTCCCCATGTCATGTAATTGGAGAATAAGTGCAATTGGCTATGGCAATTGTTCTTCCTAGGAGAACATGTCTGTAAGCAGCAAACTGACCTCTATCTCCACAAATGTGACGTGGTGCCCTGAAATCCATAATCCATTCTGTAATATAAGATCCATGACAACAAGTAAGAGCATAAATGCTACATGAGGTACTGGCAGAGGCAGAGGAAGCAACATCTGATTTGCCTCTTAAAGCAGGCGAGGAAGCAATGGGACCAGCATGGGGTATAATGTTCCCTCAATCGAGCCACTAGGTCAGCAAACCTCTGATTAGATGAAGGAGCAGCAGGGGGCTTAGCCTGCTTTGTTACACGAGCCGATGCGGGAAAACCATGAATGAAGTGGCATGTATCCTTTGTGTGTCCCGGGTGATGACAGTAAATGCACGGATGACGAACCACTTCTACCACGAGGTCAACAGTCACAAAACTAAGAAAAGTCACCCTTACCGCGAGAGGCTGCCATTGCAGAGAAGGTTTGACTAAAAGTAGGCGATGAGACAATTATCCTATTAAGCATGCGGTAAGCTTCTTCCATAGGAGGAATAGTAGCATCCGCAAGTATCTGTGAACGAGCAACCTCATACTCTGGATCAAGTGTAGCTAGAAATACACCAACCATAGTGGCATTCATGTATGCCTTCTATTGCTCAGGAGTAGAAGAGAGGCATAAAACTGTGAAGCTTCTCGAACATGTCACGCGGGGACGTTTACAGAGAATGAAGAGGTCGTACATTCTGCTTGACAATAAATGTCATGTTCTAGCTGCAGATTCTTTATCGCATTCCTTGCTTGGGAATATGTTGCTGCGAGGATATCCTACATCGTCTTGGAGGCATGCTGACGTAAAATAACATCGATGATCTATGTCATCAATGTACTAGATAACCCAACCTTGGCATAAGCATCATCTACCTCTCACGAGGCGTTAACCCTAGTTATCTCAGTCGGTTCCTCCTCTATAAGAATATGTTTTACATGTAGAATTCATGAGGCCCATAACTCATAGTTCATCCCATCATATTGGTGATTGGCGTAGGAACTCTGAAAGCGATTGTGGCGGGGATATCAACTTTGTTTTCTCACATACTACCGGATGGAGAAAACTAGGGTTCGTAGGCCAAAAACGAATATGTCTATACAAACATACGGGGATTTGGTTGCATGTGTAGACTTAAGATGCAACCAATCCCATCAATCGGAAACGGACGGAGGTGGAACTCGTAGAAGGTGGCAGCGAATGCCGCAGATGGCAACCGTGGACGACACACAGTGGCCGCAGAGGCCGGTGGCAGCGATGGAGAGAAAGAGAGAGGCCAACGACGGTTATGGCAAGAGAGAGGGGGGGATCCGCCGATCGCGGTGGCGCTGAGAGAGAGAGAGAGAGAGATCAACGATGACGGTGTGAGAGAGAAATAGGGCTAAGGGTGGTGGCTATGGTTTCTTGGGTATGATGGCTCTAGTCTAGGATCATCGCTCAGATACCATGTTAGGAAATGGTTTCTTTTCTTTTTCTTTTTTAACAATCTCTCATTTTTTCAACATACACCATGTTTTTATGTGGCCATCCCATCTTCTTCTTTCTTTTTTATGGGTTGCTCTCCTCCCAACTTTTGTTTCAACCCCTTTTTGTTACTACAAGCTGCCCATCTCCCTTTTTTACATACTTCGGCCCTTTGGACCCAACAAATGAAAAAAATCACATATGCCCAGGCCCATAAAGGCAACGAGAGTTGTTTCCACCATCTTTTCTTAGGGTTCCCAATGGAACCCTTTCTCCTACACATAGGGAGGTGCAACCTAGATGAGATGAAAATCCACAACACCATCATAGCGGGGGGTGTTGACTGGAGCATTATGTGTTTTGGTGCACCATCGACAAGGAGGTCTACACTATAGACATCGGAGGGAGAGGCGAAATTAGGATGGAGGCAGTGGTGCCAGATAGGAGCTCTAACGTCGTGATCACATGAGAGGTGATGTCTACACAAGTGATGTGATCCCATTTGAGGGAGGAGGATGTTGTACAGTTGTTGCTACCGATATGGTTGGATGAAGCATAGCTATTGTTGTTGTGCTCAGCATAGAAGGAGTTGCCTCCTGGAGAGAGAGAGAGAGTGGGCACCGCCGCGCATGGAGGGGCCTGGAACAAGGGGGTGACGCCGCATGGAACAGGAAGGTGATTGGGGTCCTCCTTGCGATGTTGGTGTTGCCTCTTTTTTTTACTATGCTTGATGGCACCAGCTCCTTTTCTTCTTCAAGCAACGGTACGGTTCAATCAGAAACCCATCTCTACCTCGTTTGCAATGGGAATAGTGTCTCCTTTGTTGCTTCTAGGGTTTTCAAATAGAACTAACCCATTGCCTATAACTGAGATCTTCATATTGCCATTATGCAAAATTAGGGTTTTCAATAACCTTCTAATTTTGCAATGCATGAACTTTGAGAAACATTGATAAATAATAAAATTTGTAGCAGGAGAGATTCTATAACACAAAAAATATGATACTCGGAAAAAATATTGAAGTCTACAAACAAATCCAAGAACTAGCCCCCTCTGATATCATGTAAAAATGTAATGCGAAAGCGATAGTCAGAGATAAACATATAAGAACAATGAAGAAAACACGATTTTTTACGTGAAACCCTCCTCCCTAAGGAGCAGGATGAAACCACTGGAGAACACCTCACAGGGACTGATATTTTATTTTGTTTTCTCCTATGGGAGTGAGCTCTGTACATAGCCCACCAATATGACCAAGTCTCACTCCTACACAATGTGAGACTAACACGAGTGCATGTGACAATCAGATCCTAGAGAGATCCAATTACCCAAGTATATGAATTCTCTAACAAAAGCAAAAATGGACTAAAGGTAGAGGATCATAGAGAACATGACTAAAAAAGTATCAAGCAATGCCTATATACATGTCTGAAATCGCTATTGCATAAAGAAACAAAATGAAACTTTTTTATTGGTCATTGATTTCCAAATTTCTACAACAGAACAATCAACAAGATCCATCCAAACATCATGGGATTCAACTTGGCAATTATAGATGATATATATTGGTATTGCAATAGTCGACCGACAACACCATTGATCAACACCATTGATCAGTTTGACTTCGCTCTTCGGTGGGATGATCAAAAAGAAATAATTATAGCCAACTAATCGACCGACTAATAGAAAAAAATGTTTTATTAAACTTATTATTTTGATTTTTTAGAATTTTCTTTAATGTAAAGTAAAAGTGAGATGTGTATAACTTGATTGCAATTCAAGTGAAATTTTTAAATTGTTGGTTAATGACTACATTTATAAATATATAAGATAATGTGTATTAGACATAATTGTATATTTAAAATAATTATAAGAACCTTATAGAATACTTCTGATTAGTCACATGAATACCAGTGTTGCAGAAGTTGGTATTCGATATTTAGTCAAAGGGGTCACTGAATAAAGAATATTCGATATTCAAGAGAATATTCAGAATTATTCGGTTATGCATTTTTAATTATTTTAAACACAAAAAATATGCCCAATATATATACTCTTATATATGTATGCATCTATGTTCATCAATCAATTAACATATGTGGTGATACCATGTGATGAATAGCCATTCATCTACCTTTAATCTTCTATTTTATGTTTAAATTCTTATCAAAACACCTAAAAATATCAATAACTTGTACAAATTAAAATTCTTTATTCATTTGTAATTAATACATAATTACATGTATTTAAATCCAAAACAAAAGAATAAAGAAAAGAAAAGTAAAAAAAATGAAGTATTAAAGATACTGAATGACCCTAAACCTCGAGACCAAGTCAATATTGACTTGGTCAATCAGGAATAAAGTAAGGAGATAAGGGTCAATATATTGTATAGAAAACCCTAATTTTTACTCCAAAAATAACTATTTTTGCACTATTTTATTCTCCATCTTACACACTTCAAATAATAAACCGATCTACATGAAACATGTACATAAAAATATATAGAAAATTATAAAAATAATTGACAATAAAAATAATGCATAGTGCAACTGGGATGCCTTCAAAAAAATAGTGCAACTAGGACACGCAGATGAAAAAGCAACAAATCGAACTTCACATGTCAATATCTTCTCCATATGAACTCAAAATTCACCAAACTCACCCCCATTGTATTTAAAATTAAATTTTCTATCTGGTTTCATTATTGTAAATAGAAATTGTGTAATATTTTGTGTAAAATTGCAAATAGGACCTCGCCCTTTCTAGTAATTTCGTTTAGGTCCTTCCGCCTCACGTGTACCTACATGTAAGGCTCTATAATTTTTGCACAAATACCCTTTTGTTTCCTATACATATTATTAAATGAATATTTAGCATTAATTAATTGCAAATAGGTCCGTGTAACATTTATTTTCTTTCATTTTGTGCTTATTAAATATTTTTATTGCTCTAAAAATTGTAGGAAAATTTATTTAGATGCCTAAAACCATGCTCACATAATTTTCATTTGGCATTTTACTTAATTTTCATATTATTAAAAATCTAAAAACATGCATTTTTACCTTGTCTAATTATTAAAACACATAAACATGGGAAAAAATCCAAAATTTCAAAAAAAATTATTTATATTATATTATATTCTATTAAATATCCAAAAATCCCTATAAAATACAAAATATTAAACCTAAAAATCACAAAACGCTAAAAATATTATAAAAATTAACAAAAGTTATCTAAAAATCCAAAAATAACTCCTTTTGTTTGTGAATTTTATATATTATATATAGTATATATTAAAAATATTTTGAGTAAATTTTAGACATTTTTATATTTATTAAACTCAAAACATATGGATATTTATTATGTGTACTATTTTGTATATTTTGCAAATTTAAAAGTACCTAAAAATTAGCAAAAAGTTTATAAAAATTACCAACAGTAGAGCAAAATATAAAAGTCACAAAAAATATTTTATTTCATGTATTTTAAGTATATTTAGGTATATTTAAAAATATAATAACCTATATTGACTATATTATCAATATACTACTTATAATATCCATAATATCGTTATTATTACATAAATATATATATATATCTTATTTTGAAATTAAAAAGAAATTAAACATTTGCAAAATTAAAAAGAAAAGATAAAAGAAAATTTTAATATATATATATATATATTAAAAATCCATAAAATTTAAATATAATTAAAACCCCATATAAAAATAAGAAAAACAAAAATATATGTACATTATTATTAATTAGCAATAATAACCTACATCCCTTTGCTCCCAGTGTTCGACACTCTGTACATATACACATCTTATGAAGAATTAAAATAAATTTTAACTCTCACTTGCACTTTGATTTATTCATATCTTATATTGTGGGATTCAATTTTTTATTGAGAGACGCTTGGTCACTCAGCGATTTCTAATTGTGTTTGAATAGCAGACTGATGTAAAAGCTTCTCTATCAAATAGTGTCATTGCTAAGGAGCAACATGTAGTGTGGCTTGTACATATCCTATTTATTTTCTTTTGGATCTGTTTTTAATTTTCGCATATTGTTTATCTGTTCTAATCATGTTTCCTTGTTGAATTTGTTGTGAGGGCCTGAAGCAAAGACTGAATTCGTAGGAGTCAGAAGCACCCGAGCAGGGCGGAGGCCAACCTATTCCTAGCATGCCGACAGGAGAAAACTTCAAAGAAGACAAGAAATCGAGCGGCATTAGTGTAGTATAGTTTTATTTTTATTTTTGGTGAGAGAGAGACATTTATTATTAATTGTAATAATACAGAAAACTCTGGACACTTGAACTATTCAGATCTATTTTTATGTGGTTTCTCACCTTCTTCGCATTTTGTTTCTCCCTATTTTTCCCTTGGTTTTATTATGCTTTCTGTATTTTGTGTTTTCTGACTTTCTCTTTCTTTGTTTTGTGTGATTGGAGCCCTTAGTCTTAGGTTTCTATATGGTTGAGTCGGGTAGAACTAGGTCCAAACACTTAATAGAATGGGTTTTTATCACTTGTGTCCCTCTGAGATATCGCAATATCAGTTATGCCCCTATCTTTTTGGTAACATCATTTGTGTCCCTCACTTCTTGTCGTTCTATCAGTTGTGCCCCTTGGGTTAGTTTTCGTCCATCCACAGTGCAAAAGGACGTTAACTTTGAGGATATAAGCGGAATTAATTTTAATAGAAGGGTTCAATGATCATTTGACACCATCTTCCGCATCCTCTTCTTCTTCCTCCTCTTCCTCCTCCAAATTTCTCCTCCTCCTCCAAACTCCTCCTCCTCCCTCTCCGCCCGGAACTCCTCCCCCACCCCCGGCCTTCCCTCTTCCTCCCTCTCTGCCCGAAACTCCTCCCCCCCTCCCCCCTCGGCCTGCCCTCTTCCTCCGCCCTAGCCTGCCCCCTCCTCCGCTCCAGCCTCCCTCCGCCCCGACCTCCCCCCGCCACCTGCCCTCGCCTCCCCCTCCCCCTGAACGCGTCGCCCCATCCTCTGCCCCAGCCTCCCTCCACCCCGACCTCCCCCCACCCCATGCCCTCGCCTCCCCCCTTCCCCTGAACGCGCCGCCCCCTCCTCCACCCCAGCCTCCCTCCGCCCCCTGTCCTCGCCTCCCCCTCCCCCTGAACGTGCCTACCCCTCCGCCGACCCGCGCCGACCCCACACCTCCTCCTTCCCCGCGCCTCCTCCTGCCCTCGCCGCCCCCCACGCTCAGGTCGCCCCGTGCCAGCCGTCGTCGAGAACCTGGAGAGGAAGGGCTGAAACATGAGGACTTTCATTATTTTTTAAGTTAGGATAAATTTTTTACTAATTGATTCATAAAAATTCATCAAAATTTTCTATAAAATTCACTGTTTGATCCGTAATGAGTGATATATCCGTGAAAATGTAAAACTTTTAAAGATTCGATGGATGCATGAAGATGTCATTAAGAGAGAAATAATGAAGAGAAAGGAAGAAGAACAAATGGAGGAAGAAGATGAAGAAGTCTGGACAATAATACCCCTCTTAATTGCACCAAGGTTTGAAAAAATCATGCTTAAGTCAATTCATTGACGATCAATCTGACGGAAGGGTACAAGTGATAACGGAGAAAAAAGTGAGGGGCACAACTGATATTACCAAAATGATAGGGGCATAACTGAAATTGTGATATCTCAGAGGGGAACAAGTGATAAAAACCCTAATAGAATTTTGTACCTATAGATCGATTGGACTTAGTCAAAATTAATAAATATGTGTTTCCCAAGAAGTTCATGCTAGGACGGTTCCTGCCCGTACACATATAGGGTAGATTTATTTTTATGAGCGGATCATCTCGCATGTAGACTGCTGGAGTCATGTATCCATCCTTATCTATAGCATTTGCATTCATCGATTCACGCACATTGGCTTTTCCGATCTCCTTACCTCATGTTTTCTTTGACTTGGATAATAAAAAGGAATTGGAGAATTTGTGCTTTCTTTCTTTGAAAAGATCAAAAAAGTGATAATCAATAAAATTGAAACTGCTAATTAAACTCGACCCTAAAAAAGAAACGTAAGGATCCACTCATTGCCGTAGGTACCCTCCTGACCGAGTGAGACACGTACACTTAAGGAATAGATCCCAAAGCCCCGAACTTGTGTCCTATCCACTTGGATTGACTTTTGGATCTTGATATTGTTGCAAGTACTTGCCTCCGACCTTATTTGAAGTCTTGTGTTTGAGTAGGTGTACCCCACCAATTTGAACACAGACTATTCTAGGAGACTTCACCTGTGAGCTTGTAAATAACTGCTTTATCACCAACTTTAAAACAAAAAAGATATAAGACTGAACCTTCACAGTCTTCCCAGTTTTCAGTTGGTGAATTGAGGGGTTTAATTTGTATTTGTTTTGTGTGTGTTTGATCGTTCTGTGCATTTGCGTTTTTTTCAGTTCATAGCTTGACTTGCTCCGATCACTGCCTCTTGAAAAGTAAGATGACTGATTGGAGCAATTTTTCTCTGGGCTTCATGGGTCTTTCGCACTCCAGTCGGTGCATCTCCATTTTGTCATGAGGACTATGTTCTGAATTTTTATTTTTGTATATATCAACCAATACACCCGCCTATTGAGATGGACCCTCCTCTCGAATGGCCACACTGGCAGCATGCACATCCACAGTGTCGGCAACTGGACTTTGAGTACCCACCTTTACCATCCCCACCACCGCAGTCGCATTACCCACCATCACCCCACCCGATGCTATGTTGTTGGATTTCCCTCCTATGGACCTTACTCTTAACTACATGACACGGTTAATGGAGCAAATGCAAAAGATGATAGAGGACCTCAATGAACAGAATAAGATCCACATTAGACCTTTACCTTCTGGCGTGTTGGAGTCACGAGAGACCACCCATAGGAGAACATTTTCATCAAAAATACAAAAATGAACAAATAAAATTCCAAAAAGATAATAATGGGAGACACCTGGCCAAGACAGATTGTGAGTATGGGGCACATATGCCATAACCTTTGCTCACACATGCACATGCTACAGTTCCCACCATTCTACCTATCAATGATGACATTGTACAACATTCCAGTCACCCTTGTGTACACGTCGATCCCAACCTCTTCCCTGATAGGGAATGTTAAGAAATAAACATGCGGAAGCGTAACATAGAATAAGATAAAAAACATGAAGAACACAGGATTTAACGTGGAACCCTACTCCGTAAGGAGCGGGATGAAACCACGGGAGAAGCCCTCAAAGGGGCGTGTTATGCATTGCACTTTCTCAATGGATACAGGAGGTTTGGGGCTCCTTATATAACCTCTCCAGAGCCTCCAAGTCCCACCACTGGACAATGTGGGACTAAACAATTGGGTGGGGTAAATGGATCTTCTCCAGGATCCATTTACCCTGCGACAACTCATGACACATACAATGAATACTCCAACACTCCCCCTCAAGCTGGAGCATGCAATGCTCAGCTTGGACAAACAGAAAGAAACTCAACTCAACGCTACAGGACACTACGGACAATATCAACCCAATGCGCACATTGTTGCAGTCGAGGACGTTGCTTCTCATGACGTGCAAGTGAGGAGGACGAACAGGCTTGAGTGTGAGTCTGTTGAATCTCCTTGTCGGAGAGCATGTGCTCCGAACTGCGCCTGTCAGAGTCACTGCAATTGGAATGAGTCTCCTTGTCGGAGTACTCTGGCCCGCCACAATAATGTGGACAATTGCTCCATCTCTAAAAAAGAGCCAAACTGAATAAGAGCCGTGGCTATGCAATCCTCGTCGAAGTCCACGGTCGCTGGAGAATGGAGTCTGAAAATAGTCTCCTCGTCAGGGAACTGGGTCTCTCCCATCTGGCTCAGAGAATGGTGCACTGCTCTGGTGTACATATGATACCACATGAAAACCCTTGCCAACATGGCATAGGGAATGGTCCTCTACTCTGGAGTCACTATGGCTCACATGAAAACTCTGGCCGACAAAACAAGAATAATGATGGGGACCGCGAATAAATGATGGCAACATGTGCTCATCTGAAAATGACCGCATACATGTGCGTGTCTGAAAATGAGTCTCTCTGGAGATCTCGGAAATGGGCCTCTCATCATAGAGTGCCTCGAACTTGGACTCTGACCAATCTGTCGAGTCTGAACAACTGCGCATCACACCTGTGGACTCAGAATCTGAACGTCGAGTCTGAATCTTGCGCATGAAAAATCTTCATCTGAAAAACTGTAGAGTTTGATCGTCTGGCTGATCTGGATAATATCTGATATCTGAATCTTGGAACAAGACCTGTGACTCTACATATATATACTCCCCCTTTCTCCCATACTTGTCGGAAAAATCAACATTGACAAAGTTGGGAGAAGACAAGATATATATGGGGAAACAAAACATGAAACTTGCGGCTTTTCTATTTTTTAAGCCATCATTCATTTATAAGTTGTCATAATTTTTTTTAAAGTCATTTCACAATTTTTTTCGACTTTTCATCATCAATTTTTTTTCGAAATGTGTGTGGCTCTTTCTTGTACGCGCCTTTTTTTCCTTCTTTTTTAAATATGTTTTTTTTAAACCTGAACGTTGGCCCAAATAGGGGCTCAAGAAATAACGCATCCCCCTCCCCTTTTATTTCGGTTGACCGTCAGCCCACTTGGGCTTACATAAAATATCCCCATAATATATATATATTTTAAATACCCCCAACGTTATGGTTCCTGAATGGAAAAGCTCATCGCCCCCGAAGGGGCCTTCACGTTTGCGTCGCCCTCGCATATCGCCAGGAGGTCGTGTGCCCTGGAGATGGGGCTTGTCGCCTGAGAAGAGCACGTGTGAGGACAAGGCTGTGCAGGGTAGGTTCTACGCGGAAGGAGCGCCGCCGATCTGGGTGCGCCGCCTCGTGCCTAGGCAGCGCCTAGAGCCGCGCGAGGCTAGAGGCGCCGAAGGCTTCGTGGATCTGAGGGTTGCGCGCCTCCGCCTCTGCGAGGTAGACGCCACCGCCGCCTTCGATGAAGATCGGGAGAGAGAGTCACCGTCTGGAGGCGCACGAGGCCTGGGAGCGCCACGACCTGGGTACGCCGCCTGCCATGGAGATGCGTGCGCGGTGTTGGCATACCGCACCATGTTGGTTGGAGGGAGGCGTTGGGCTTCGCCAAAGCCTGGAGATGCGCGCGCGGTGGAGAGATGCGGCATCGGGACGAGATGCACCAAAACCTGGAGATTCTGCCTGTATGGGAGCGCCACTGCTGAGAGGGAGGCGCCACAAGGAGGAGAGACGTTGCAGGTTACTGCTCAGGGAGATGCGGGTGAGGCTTGAATAATGGTTAAGGCTGCCGCCTGTGATGGAGACAGTGGCCTTCGCCGCCTGGCGATGAACATGATGGCGGCTAGGGTTGATTGAATGTGTTGCTTCAGAAAACTCAAGAATCTGAAACATGAATACGAACCATCGAATCTTGATTGAATCATTAGGTTTCAATAGAAACCCTAGATCCCACATAGACCTTGAATAAATCTCAAATAAATGACAGAAAATCGAATCTCGGACAATAATATTGAATAGCAAATCCTCGAGAAACTAACCCACTCTGATACCATGTTAAGAAATAAACATGTCGAAGCGTAACATAGAAAAAGATAAAGAACACGAAGAACACGGGATTTAATGTGGAACCCTACTCCATGAAGAGCGGGATAAAACCACGGGAGAAGCCCTCTAAGTGGCGTGTTATGCATTGCACTTTCTCAATAGATACAAGAGGTCTGGGGCTCCTTATATAGCCTCTCCAGAGCCTCCAAGTCCCACCACTGGACAATGTGGGACTAAACAACTGGGTGGGGTAAATGGATCTTCTCTAGGATCCATTTACCCCGCTACAACTCATGACGCATACAATGAATACTCCAACATGGAAGAAATAAAAAAAATAAAAAAATGCTATCTAACCCTGCTATTCATGCTATCATTGAAGCCCCACTTCATAAAGTCATGGACTCTTTGCATGCACCCAAGAGAAAGAAGATACTTCGCAGGACTGAGCGCCACATTCTTACCATGATCATTGCCCAAGCTATCACCCATCATCTACCTAATAAGAAAAGAGACACTGGTACACCATTCGTTAGATGTGTCATTTCTGACCATCATTTTGATCACACTCTCCTTAACAGTGGTGTATCGATTAATATAATACCCTCCTCACTTGTCGAGACACTCAATCTCGGTCCTCTCAAGAAAATCAGGATGATTTATCAATTCGTTAACCGATCAATGAAGAGGCCGAAGGATATTCTTGAAATGTTATCGTTCAGATCCAGGGAATGAGATACACTATAGACTTTGTTGTATTGTCTATGGAGACCCCCACCCTCGTGGAGCGCATTCCAATCATCCTAGGTTGGCCTTTCCTCATTGTTGCAAAGGCCATTATTGATTGTGGATCTGAAGAGATACGCTTTCGTTCCCACAACGAGAGCATTGTGATTGAAACGATCACTGCACCTACTACCACCCAAAAACCCACCTCTGATGAGAGTGTACCTTTGTCAGCCGACTTAAAGGACTATGACCTAGTTGCTGATATCAGAGAGGTTTGTTATACCATGGACAATACTGAGACCTGAGAATTCCTCTTCAAGGGGGAAGACTCGGAAAGCATAGACCATTGCGTTCCTTCTTCTTGTGTGTGGAGATGTGTCGATGAGATCCGTAACATTTACACTATTGATACTTTACCGCAGAGGGCAGATAAATGGGAGACTTCCTAGACTGGACCTGGCCTTACTTCTCCCATTGATGAGTTCGTGCCTTTCCATTTTGAGACCGCAAAGGACTTCCAACACGTCAATCCTGATCGAGCTTTGTCAGTGGTAGATCCCGATATAGACTTGCACCTTGTCAGATCTATTCCTCCACCTCGATCCATGTGTTTTCCTTGATTAGGATGTGCTTTATCCTAAGTATATGGGAGGTGGATGAGTCGAGTGTTCTTTCTTCATTTCGTTTCATTACTCATATCATTGCTTATACTTAGTGATCTCTTACCTTAAGTACAGGGGGAATGATGCCGCCAATTCTCTCATTCTTATTTTTCATTTCTTTTTGTCCCCTCACTTGTCTCCTCACTTGTTGATTTTTTGTTCTGTACTTGGGGATATTTTACACTAAGTATAGGGGGAGGCAATCCGAGTCGTTGATTTGTATAAATTCTAATCATCGATCATCCATGCTTTGTAAATAGTTTGTTGTATTCAGGATTAGTTGATCCCAACTATAAGGGGACGATCGTCTTCTCATTCTTTTATTTTGAGTCATTGTAGTGTAGGATTTTCTATACTTGGCACGAGTTGTCTTCCATTTTGCTCTTTGATCACTATGAGGACATAGTTCGAGCTAAGTATAGGGGGTCGTATATGTGTGTGTGTGTGTATGAGGAAAGTGAGCCTACTTTGTGAAGTAGGTAACTTACCTACTTCATATTTCATTTTTTGCAAATTTTTTAATTTTTTTTTCAAAAATGCCACCATGGGTTTTCATGATTATATCCCTCTAATGTCACTCAAATTTCGTCAGAAACAGAGACTCCTACAGCCTCCATCCAGACAGTCATTTTTTAACGGTCACAGATTTGTTGTATTTTACATGTTCTGGATGAAGGCCGTAGGAGTTTCCGTTTCTGATGAAATTTGAATGACATATTAGAGGGATACAATTATGAAAATCCACGGTGGAATTTTTCAAAAAAAATAAAAAAATTGCAAAAATTGGATGTGAAGTAGGTAAGGTTACCTACTTCACAAAGTAGGCTCCCTTTCCTCTCTCTCTCTATATATATACATATATATATATATGTTAGTCATAACTCGTACTTTCATATTTTTTAATAATATGGCTAATATACTATATTGGGTAAGGGTATATGAATAAATCAACTGCAACGAATAAACTCTTGTAAATATGTATGAAAATTTTTGAAAAAGATTTGTAAAAATTGATTTGAAATTATTTTGCAAAATGATTTGGAAAATGATTGTAGAATATCTTGAAAAATATTTTAAAAATCTTTGAAAAAACTTTGTAAAATGTTTTTAAACCATTTGAAAAATAAGCTCTTCGTAAGTATTTACAAAAGGTTTGTAAAAATTGTTTGTAAAAATATTTTTGAAAAAGTACATTTTTAAAATTATTTGTAAAATAAGTTTTCAAAATGTTTTAAAATGTTTGCAAAAATATTTTCAAATTATTTTGAAAAACCTTTAAATAATACCCTTGCAAAAATTATTCAAATAAAACATGTACATATCGGTATAAAAACTTTTTTATACAACTTGTATAAAATTCTTTGTAAATATGTGTAAATTCTTGTGACTACATTTAATCAACTAACCCCTTTTCAAAAATTCCATAAAAACTTGCAGATATCCTAAAAAATGAAAAATATTTTCAAAACTCTATAAAAATTTGTAAAATTTCTTTAAAATCTTATAAAAAGTTTAAAATCAGATAATGGTTTCACAAAAATATTTCCTTACATTGCATCAGCATTTCTCTGAATAATTTTGACAATTGAACAAGTCTAAGTAGAATCGGAAGATTAGAGCTTGGTATATACCTTAATCCATTTAATTTCACAGGAACCTTGCAGAAATTGGAAATAAGACTTTTCAAGTCAATGAGACTAAATTCTTTGAGTCCACAAAACTATTTTCACATGTCAACTTGACCAGCCTAAGTAGAGTATTTCGAAGCGCACGGTCACACGCATAACTCTTATTGATGATGACATATCTTGGACACCGCATTCTGCACTTAGCTCAACTCTGAGGAGGTGGTGAGAGCAAGATTCTTCAGCTTGAGCTTGAGGAAGCACATGTGTGGCAACATACGTTGCCTCAATAGGTGGCTAGTGCCCCCCAACTCGGTCTAGTGGCATGGATGTCTAAAGACAGGACATTGTGGGTTGCAATAAAGCTTCAAAAAAGGGATAGTCTACTAGCTCAAGAGGAAAAATGACTTATATATATGATGTTGTATATAGTACTAAAAAATGCAAAATCAAAAACTCCAAAAAGAATAGAAGGGAACGTCAATGAAAAATCAAATCCCGTCAGAATAGGTATGAAATAAGCAAGGCCATGGCCTCAAATTTCAGCAAAATTTGATCGAATTTCTGTCAAATATCGATATCCAGTCGAAATCGAAATTCGATCGAAAAGGCCGAAATGACCGAAATATGCGGGGCCCAGTACAAAAAATGACCGAAATGACTGAAATTTTGATCGAAATTCGATCGAAATTCCGTTTGGTAGCAAGGCATTATGCTTCAAAGTCAAATATCGCAAGGTTGCCTGCAGCATGAGACTTGGCTACACTGGTCAAGCTCCATAGGATATGTGACTACACTAGTCACAATCCATTCTTCTCTCTACTCCCTCTTCTTGAGCCGATTGCACTTGAACTTAGAAGGGAATACCCCAGTCCTCGAAGGAGTACCTAGATTGGAGAATTAGGATTATCTTGTTGAGGGATATTGTCCCTTGCTATTTTTGATGAGAGGAGCTACATTCGCATACATTGTACAAGTGAGCCTCATAATCATAAGGTTTGCGTATGAATAGACTTATTTTGACATGTCTATTGAGGCGAACTGAACAGAGGATTGTGGAACTTAAGGGTTGTTAAATTTTAGATCCTATTCCCACTAAGGTTCCGAACAAGCTAACAATCCAAAGATCTTAACTGAGCTCCAAACTTTGATTTTGTGAAGGATGAGTTTAGAAATCATAATCGTTCTACCTTCTTTATTTTCCTTTTCGATATTTTATCTTCTTTGCATCACTTATTCTTCTAATAAGTGTTTGCTAAGGATTAGCTTAGGTAAGTATAGGAGGGTGATGAATAGCCATTCATCTACCTTTATTCTTCCATTTACATTTAGATCCCTATCGAAACACCTAAAAATATCAGTAATTTGTACAAATTAACATTCCGTATTCATATATAATTAAATTATCTGTACTTAAATCTAAAATAAAAGAATAAAGAAAAGTAAAGTAAAATAAATGAAGTATCAAAGATATTGAATGATCCTAAACCCCGAGACCAAGTTAATATTGACTTGGTTGACCATGAATAAAGTAGGGGGAGATGAGGGCCATCTTGTATAGAAAATCCTCATTTTTGCTAAAAAAATAGCCATTTTTGCACTATTTTATTCTTCATCTTACACACTCCAAATAATAAATTGATCTACATGAAACTTGTACATAAAATATACATAGAAAATTATAAAAATAATAATTGACAATAAAAATAATGCACAATGTAACTGAGACACAGATGAAAAGCCAAAAACCGAACTTCACATATCAATATCTTCTCCATATGAACTTAAAATTCACCAAACTCACCTCCATTGTATTTAAAATTAAATTATCTATCCGATTTCATCAAAAATGGATTTAAGATACAAAAATCAGCTTTCTGGGGTACTGTTGTACTATGTATTTGTATAGAATGTTTATATATTTTATTCTGTGTTTTTACTCTTCTAATGTTTTTTAAAATGTCTATATTATTTGAAATATATTAAAAATATAGACACAAAATAAAAACATTAAAAATACATTAAAATAAAACATATATTAAAAATATATAGGTATATTATACATGTAGTGTATATACATATATTTATGTATGTATGTATGTAAATCAGAAAAATAAACCAAAAATATGTAAATATATATTTAAATATCTTAAAATATATAAAATATGTAAATATAATAATAAGTACAAAAAATACTGAATAAAAAATAGAATACATAGAACATAAGTATTTAAATCTATGTATACACTTGTAAAAATTAACACCTAATAAATTAAGTTGTGAAAATAATTAAAATTCATAACAAAATGGTTTATTAAATAATGAACATTTTTTATGTTTTGACTTTTTATAAAATAAATCATTTTCAAATTATTTTTGAATTATTTTCAATTTTAATTATTATTTTGTCTTCGTGTAGTTGACGTGGACCTATCAAAATCCATCTTTTGTTGATTGCGGGTCAATTGTACCTCCAGACCCTCTGACTTGTCAGAACTCTTGAGATGCTCATCATCATCATTTTATCACACCTTGCACACTACTCAAATCGAGTTAATTTCTTCACAAAACTTATGCATCTTGGCATGATCCACCACGTCATACTCTTAGATCCATCGTGCATACCTCGTATCGATCAGAAACCCTACGTTTTTGGATGCCTCCTCGTCTATGTATAAATAAGTGCTTCCAACCATTTTTTTATCCTCTTCTAGCCTCTTGTAACCCCAATCTAGGCGCAAGAGAGTGAGCTGGTGACAGAAGCTTCACCCCTGGCCCCTGGTGTCGGTGTGGAGAAAGCTGGTGAAAGAGTTGATCCAGCCGTCATCGAAGAGTAGCTCCGACAAGGTCCCCATTTGCTTTAGGTAACCCTTGTTGAGCTATTTTACTTAGGTTCCTTCATGCATTTCCTCTCCTTCGTGTAATGTAAACCTTAGTTTAGAACAAATTTCAATTGGATTTAGTTTAAATTTGAATTCGAAGTTCGCCGGAGCTTAGAGTTCCGGCTACTATCCGTCGTGTTATCGCCCTTGTGTCCGACCCACATGAGCACCCCTTATCTTGCCATTCGCTTCTACATCAAAACCTCACATTTAAACCACCCTGATCATGCACCGATCAGGATCTCAGATCTCTCTCCACCACCATCGTCAGAGATCTCTCCACCTCACCCAGCATATTAGCAGCTTCAAATCTGATCGAGGACATTTGCCCTCGAGCCAAGAACCTTTTTTGTGCAGAAAAGAGCCACTGAGGAGGCACCTAGAGGGGGTCTAGGCCAAGGAACAAGAGTTCCAGGCACTTGAACAAGGAAAGACCTTCAAACCTCCTCCGACAAGGCCCGGACCTTCTTGAAGATACATGCAGTCGCGGGAGGCTCCCAAGAAGCGCCAGAGCCAATCAGCAGGGCTAGTGCAGGCCAGAGAGCTGAGCAATCAAGGATTGAAGACAGGGAAGAGTTCTTCCCTGTTCATCGTGACATCCCCGTTGTCGTTGGATGAGAATCAAGGCCTAGGTTTGATATTGGTCGTTGATCCCAAGCGAAGCGGTATGCCTCCAGAGCCCTTCTATCTTAAGTGGAACGCGTGGCACCCTTACAATCATCCATTTGAGCCATCACGTGTCGTACACGCCTTACCTGGGGTATATTGCACTAAACCCTGGCACCTTTTTTGTATTTCCTTTCATTATTGTAAATATTAAATTGAGTGTACTATTTTATGTAAAAATTGCAACTAGGACCTCGTGCTTTCTAGTAATTACATTTAGGTCCTTCCACCTCACGTGTACCTACATGTAAGGCTTTGTAATTTTTGCACAAATACCATTATGTTTCATGCACCTATTATTAAATGAATGTTTAGTTTTAATTAATTGCAAATAGATCCGTGTTTCTGTAACATTTTATTTTCTTTTATTTTTTGCTTATTAAAAATTTTTATTGCTCTAAAAATTATAGGAAAATGTATGTAGATGAATGCAACCAAGTTTAAACTCGCATAATTTTCATTTAGCATTTTACGTAATTCTTCTATTAATTAAAAATCCAAAAACATGCATTCTTGTCCTATCTAATTATTTAAACACAAAAAATAGAAAAACTTTTCAAAAAATCCAAAAAATATATATATTATATATTATAGCGTATTGTACTACATATCCAAAAATCCCTAAAAATACAAAATATAAAACTTAAAAATCACAAAACCCTAAAAATCTTATAAAAATTAGTAAAATTTATCTAAAAATCCAAAAATGGTTCTTTTTGTCTGTGAGTTTTATATATTATATATATTAAAGATAATTTTGAGTAAATTTTGGATATATTTATATTTATAAAACTCAAAACAAACTCGGATATTTATTCTATGTATTCTTTTATATATTCTGCAACTTTAAAAATATCTAAAAATTAGTAAAAAAACTATAAAATTGCCAAAAACATAGCAAAATATAAAAACACAAAAATATTTTATTTCATGTATTTTGAGTATATTTTGACACATTTAAAAATATAATAACATATATTGACTATATTATCTATATAGTACTTATAATATCCATAATATCATTATTATTATATACATATATATATATATATTATGGTAAATCAAAAAGAAATAAAAATACAAAATTAAAAAGAAAAGTTAAAAAATAAAAATACATATAACAATCAAAATCCATAAAAATTGAATATAATTAAAAATCCACATAAAATCAAGAAAAAACAAATATATATGTGTACATTTTTACTAATTAGAAATAATTAATAATTAACCTATACCCATTTGCTCCCAGTATTTGACACTCTACACATACTTGCACCTATACACATCTTGTGTAGAGTTATGATAAATTTTGACTCTCACTTGCACTTTGATTTATTTATCTATCTTATATTGTGGGATTCAATTGTTGATTGACAGACACTTGGTCACGCAACGATTGCTAATGGTGTTTGATTAGCAGAACGATGCAAAATTTTCTCTATCAAATGATAAATGGAAAGCTTTTCAAATAAAAAATATAAAAAATATCAACAATACGTTGCAATAGTCAGATGAATATTCAGCCGAATACCCGAATATTCGGGAATAAGAATATTCGATCTATTCAGCCGAATATTGCAACAGTGGTGAATACCATCTATTCTTTACTCAATGACCCTTCCAAGTGAATACAAAACATTGACTATTGCAACATTGTATACACCAAAGTAATTCTTGGTTGAAACCCACTAATTCAAGCTTTATGTAACTACCAGAGGCATTTTGTAATGATATGATCGATCTTCATAGGAGCCAACAACAAGAAGAAGATACGAGAACTTCTATAACTATTTCATGTAAGTAAGATGATGAGGTTTTCAAAAGGGTAAAAAGCACGCAGCAGAATATGATACCATTAGGGATTAGGCAAAGCAGATCAAAGGTGGATTCCTATTATGAAGGTAAGAAATATGTGCAACATCTAAACAAGAAAACCAATATTTGCATGGTTCGGGACAATCATGGTGACCTCCCTACTCTAAGGCTCCGTTTGGTTGCAGGGTTGGGCAGGGTTGGGCAGGGTTGGGTTGACCCAACCCAGGGTGCCCCTTCTTCCAAACATCCCAATCCTCCTCACAATTTACTATTCACAGGGATACCCCAACCTAACCCAACCATATCCAATCCTGCAACCAAACGAACCCTAAGGGAGAAAAGACCCAATGAGATTAGATCTTCATAATATTTTTCTCAAGGATTATAAGAGACATCGGAGCTCTTTATGTAGCCCCACTAACAACCAACACTAAACAATATTGGCTAAACATGAGAGAGTATTGTAAGTAAATCGTGAAGAGATCGTGTTACATCTCTATACTTCAACAATTTCCCTCAAGCAAAAGTTGAAAAAGTTGCAACTTGTTATAAAAAAATCCCCAACACATCGTCATTCGGCACATCTTCTAAAGAGGCAGGAGGAGACCCACAAACTTGACAACAATGGAAGAAGATTTGTGCTCGGAAGTGATGCTCTAAAAAAATGGCCAACTAAAGGAGGATAGTAATAGTAATGATCACCATGCAATCAAGTTGATGGGCAACATATGTATGAGAGAATCCCAAACAATGGCCGAATGAATCCATTCAAGCAATGAAAGAATTCAATCTCAAGCAGAAGCAGTAGAGTGGTCCTCTCCCATATAAAGATCTTGAAAGTGGACCTCATCTATATGGAAACTCAAAAAATGGGTTCTCCCACACTTGAGAGTTGCTTTCTCTCACATGGGGATTTCAAATAGTGGGTTTCCCTCATATAGAAAACTCGAGAAGGGTTCTCTCGTATAGGAACCTCAAAGAAAAGATCTTGTTTTAGAGACCATGAACAAAGAGCAAACAGATGAATTTCTTTTAGGTGATCTCATGCAAAGGAAAAGATAAACCTTATTCTCACTCCCCCTTTCTCCCATATTGTCGAAGTAATACAAACATCTAATTAAATTGGAAAAACAAAGTGGGGTAACCAAAATTTAGTTTGTCACCGCTGGGTTTTTTAAATCAGTCCATGTCATCCTTTTTTTAGGTTGTTTTTGTTCTTTTTGTTACAGCTTTTCCTTCTTTTTTACTAGCATCCCTACTTTTCCTTTTTGTCCTATTTTTCTCTCCAACCAGAAAACAGAAAATAAAAGAAAGGGTCCACAAGGGCATTGACACTTCTTCCGTGTCTTCTTCGATGAGGATATAGTTTCATGAAGGAACCTCAAGACCGTAAAATATTGGTTTCGTTCACTGTATCAATGGCCAACCAAAACGGCATTTCGATCGAAATTTCAATTATTTCGGTCACTTTTTCTTCTATGAACCCCCAGGTCGAAATTCACTGAAATTTGATGCCATGGCGAACCCATCCATCGCTACCAGCCTGTCAGTCAGTGCTTCTGCGGCTCCTGTCAGTCAGTGCTTCTGCAGTCATGTCTTCCATGCACTTGGGCACCTTCATCAGGATTGTGCCCCTGAATGCGGTGTTGTTGACACCTACCTCTACACCAATTCCACCTTCGTACTCGTGAACATTGCCATGCATGTGCATCCCTTGTGCATTTGAGGAGCCCTCACCATGCATGCACTAACTAAGCTTCTTTTTGTTGAGTGGTACTCCCGCATTGCTACTCTCAAAATAAATTTCAAATACTCCAAAGATGGTCAAGCAATAAGCCTAGTCAATCCACCATCAACATGCCTTGGCAACTACTCATTATGCACAAATCACCTCATTATCTTAAAACAAAAAAGTCAAGAAACTTTGAAAAAAAACTTGCAAAGAATCACAGATCCCGAGATAAGTAAACCTTAAAATTGTCTACTCTGATAGACTGATACCATGTAATAATAAGAAATATGTGCCGCATCCAAGAACAAGAACACTAATATTTACATGGTTCGCCATGGTCATGGAGACCAACTTACTGCACATAAAAAGGGACCCAATAGGGTGGAATCTTCATAATATATTTCTCAATGAATACAAAGGTTTTTTCTCTTTATATAGCCCCACAATACACCCAAGTCCCACGACTAAGCAATGTAGGACTAAACATGAGATAGTGTTATTAGATCTTGGAGAGTCCAATTACCGATCTAAGTATATATTCTAACAACTATGATAGCAAAAGTATCAAGAATTATGTTGAGGCTAGTAGAGAAGCAAATCCACTTGATATGAATCAACTAACTTCAGACAGGGTTATGGTTGAATTACAAAGTGACGAAAACCATTATTTGGAATGAAGTAAAGTATACCATAATCATTTGCACATACAAGCTATCTCTTCAGACAAAAGACATTTTTTTCATTCTTCTCACAGAAACAAACTTCACTGGAGTACAAATTTATGCAATATATTAAGATCAATAAGAAATTTCTAAGTTATACATGAAATGGTTGCTTTATCAATAAGAACTAAAACATCCAAGAGGTCCGAGAGAATCAAGGAATGGCTGCCAGTACTTCACGTAAAAAAACATGAAACATTTCCATAACTTAAAATGTATCTTCCTAACTTGATTTGGGGCTGTGGTAGATAATCGAGAACCATATAACCATGTCCTGAAACTAGCAGACCCTAACCAATACCTATCTCAGGATCTTCTTTTCAATTTATCTAGTCCATTCTAACTCTGGTCCATATCAAGACATTTACAGTTGGAAACTTCACCACAGAATCAAAAACTTTATAGTGAAAAAAATTAGAAAATTAAAATGAAACAAACTACATCCAATTGCAAAGTTTTAGCCCATACACATGCAGCATTATTATATGCTTATGGTCTAATCTACATCTCTGCCGGCCAAATACAGTTGAAAATAACAAATAAAGCTTGATTCAATAAAAAATCCAAACTATCAAATGGAAACAATATTAAAAATTAAAATGATTGAAAAAAAGCAAGAAGTTGCAGAAACTATTTTCTCACATCAAAAGAAATGATCTGGTTTCTATGAAAAAGAACTTCATAAATTATCACGATGTAACAAAACCAATATTACGAGAAAATTCAGGATAAAATGCAAAATACACATATATATAAAGGAAAAATTACAGTTATTTACTTCGAAACAAGTGGTTTTCCAGGCTGCCACGGAACAAGAACTCATATACAAGAAGCCTATGATCATCTTCACAGCAATAGCCGATTAGCTTTACCAAATTGGGATGTCTCAGCTGGCCAAGAAAATTTACCTCTGTCTGAAAAAGAAAAACATATTTCCCTGTTTTAGAAACCAACAGATTATAACCACCAATCCTTTTCCCATTTTAAGTGGCTCGGCTGGAATAAATGGATTCTTGGATACCCAGCAAATTGACTTTCGGACATAACAAGCCTAGAATTAAAAACCAGCAATTAATGGGGGGAAATTATCAATGATAAAAACAAAGAGATGCAGATGCTTTCCCGTATTTCAGCCGTCGAATTTTGAAAAGGCAACAAATGTGCAAAATTTATTACTTTTTTCAATTGCGCTTTCTTTAGATCTTTAGATCTGAATGGAGGTAAAGAATCCATGTAACCGGCCCTATTTAATATGGTAGAAGGCTTTGTTGTTGTTTTTGTTGCTATTGTTGTTGTTGTTGTTGTGCTTTCTTTTCATTGTGCCTTGGGAAAGAAGATGGCCACTACATTCTTAAGATTTTGGAACAAGATAGAAAGATGGCAGGTCCATTACTGACTTAAATGGCTACGTTCAACTCAAACACACAACTTAATAGCCATGTATTCGAATTGTGGAATTAGTCAACCATATACAATCATTCATCACTTTAGTTGAAAAACTTGAAACTATAAATACAATAAAAATGACATTTCATCTATCACTTAACTGGTGTCAACTTAGTAACCATGTATTCGTATTGTGGAATTCGTCAACCATAGACAATCATTCATCATATTAGCTGATGAACTTCAAACTATAAATACCAAATAAAAATGGCATTTCTCTATTTCTTAACTGCTATAGAAATTGCTCTAATTTATATTTGCTTGTAAATTATAGTTGCACATATGATTCGATTAACTTATGCAAGCTGACTCTCTCGTTTATGATTTAGAGTTGATTAAATTGTCGAATCGACTCAAATGTTTCCAGGACCATGCATATAGAAGGAGCTTTGTGCATAGTTTGCCCTCCCTACATATTTTCGTCTAAATGTTAATCTACTTGATTAATTCGTTCATATGCATACCAATGTGAATGAGCCCAATGTTAGGAGCATAAAAATAATAGCATTATTACTATAAAAGGGAGATTCTTGACACTGTCATCAAAGTAATGACAATTATAGCATGCATCAAGTATTGTAAGTTTGTAATAAATTGCATTTGTGAGTTACAGGTACTTACAAAGGTGCATCCAAGGTTTTCTCTCAAATAGAAGTAATGAGCTTATCAATTATTTCAATGCAAAGCACCAAAACTAATAAAATCGCCTCAAAATATTCAACATATAACATGCATCCCTACAATATTAACATATGTTATTGTTACTTGTTCAAATTATTAACAATCCGATATGTTGATCTTTCTATTTAATATTATCTATAATATTTTAGTAGATCAGTGTATGTGAACCATGTATTTACTATATATACACTCGTTCATTCATATATATACTATGTTAGTGCATTGTACGCAGCTTAATACTAGCTAAGGTCTAGCGAGGGGGGTAAACCAGGAGTAGTTTAGTAATTGGTAAGATGAACAATTTAGCCCTCCAATGTGAATGTCTAGAGTGACAAATCATAAACTCTTCAGGTAGGTAGCTTAGTGTACTTTAATACAATGGTTTAATACATCCATTTGCATGCCTATTTTACCGGAGATACCAAATTCTTTGCATAACTGACACCGACAACACTGTAATTAGAAGAAGCTGAAGGATGCCAATAAAAGCTCACAGGAAATCATCATGAAACTTTGCCATCCAATCCAACTTCACATCTTAGTTAGGTACATAAAATTACAATGTAAATACTTATTGTAGTAGAATTTCTAATTATATGTGCATCTTGATATAATGCAAACAAATTAAATGACACCACCATGCAACATTTATAACCACGAAGGCATTACAGCAAATTCTTACTCCTGACTGTAATATTGCGTGCAACAAGGATGTTGCCATCACTAATGAGTTCTGGGAAGAATAAATTTTCCAAATGCACTTACAAGCCATTCTTTATGCCCCTGAAGACCTTTCTTGTTAAGGACCTTGACAGCAACAGGCAGTGACTTAAGGCCAACTCTTACATTTTCATCGATGTATCCCTTATAAACTGTCCCAAAACCTCCTTCACCAAGTATATAATCAGAACGAAAGCTCTTAGTTATGGTCTCTAGCTCGAATAATGAGAATGCAATGACACTGGTGTATATTGAAATATTCTTTGACTCCTCGAGATGCCGGATGCTGGAAGTATCACTCAAATCCGAGAAAGACCGATTATGTTTCTTCTCCAATGACGCCTTTCTCCCTGTTGGATATATGTGAAGTTGTTCAACTGCACAAATAAGACAGGAAAGATACCCGGGGAAGGCATAGGAACGTTAAAATCATAAATTCCAATGACATAAACTATTAAAAACTGATCAAAAAATATCCAAACCTTTTCTCAAGCTTGATAATAGGCTCAACATACAAAAGGAAAGTAGCTAAAAGCAGTTATGTTGAGATTTTAGGAGCATTTATTATTATTTATGTTATTATATTTCCAAGAGAGAATTGACTTCATTTAATAACAAAAACAATATCAAAGAGTTAAACCTGTCTCAACTTTATATTATAATTATTCTTCAGTTTCTCAGAACGAAAATATAAAATTGGGAAATTGTATGAACCTCCTATAATAACAAGGGGCTGAAATACTATACCAAGCTTCAAATATGGGAGCCAAATTGCTTTAGCCATGATGCAGATGCTCAAACAAATGGATCTACTCATCTATTCATGGCATGGTTTGGAGCAACCATTCTACTTAGACATAGCTGTGGCAATGAGATAACAACAATATAGAATCAACTCATTAAGATGCGCTATTACAACCCCCTCGGTTCCAAAATGCACGGATGATCCAAACACCAACACAAACGAGTGTCAGACAATTAAACTTTCTCCGCCTAAAAAAAGGAAAAGAGAAGAAAACCTGGAATATGTCTATCCATGGTTCCATAAAAACTAAGGGACCGCAAGACTCGCCAATCAAAATATCGAGATCACCCTTACGGACGAAAAAAAACACATGACATCGCCAAAACCCGAAATAACACGAAATTGTCCACCAGCCGACACACCCAACCTCCCCAGAGTCCAACAATGCCGTTCCAAGATGCGATCTTCCCGGCACCTGGAGTAAAAAATACGCAAACCCGCATGTTAGGAGCAGCGGATCCGTACCTTGCGCGTGAGCTGCGGCCACCGCGGCCGATTCGTCCTTAGTTCCACAGTTACCCATCCTGCAACAGCTCTCTCATCCTCCGAGAGAAAGCCCTCACACGCGAATAGTGCCGAAAGGGGGAGCCTTCGCGGTGGACATTGGTGGAGGACGGCCAAGGGAGCGCGCCATTGGCGGCAGCGGCGGCGGCGGTTTTGATAGGACAAGAGAGGAGGAGGAAGCTCTTGTCGATTCCACTCGCTACAGTCTGTGTGTGTGTGTGTGTGATGGTGAGTGGTGGGTAAGGGGAATGACAACAATTGGTCGGAAATGTAGGTCCTCGGATTTCCATTACGGTGGGAAATTACGAGTAATTTGAGAATTCTCTTCACAAGGTTGATATTTTCCGATGGTGATCTGGGTTTAGTGAAGAGGTAGTGGTTATTAGAAACGGTTGTCGATATATCCGAAATCGATTCGTCATCGTATCCGTTTTACATAGATTTTAAAATTTGTATCCGTATCTATTTTAAAAGGGATATGAATATGGATATCATTTTGATATCCGTAAAAATCCGTATACATATTCGTATATCTATTTTCGTATATAAATATAATCATTCATTTATTTTTAACCCTGTATAAAACAATTTTGTACCTTATTTTATCATATTTGTATAATTTTTCTGATACAAACACATTTAGTAAATTTATATAATTTGTTTTCCATCCAATTCGTATATATTTAAGTCGATTCTATAAAGTATTTCTAACATTAATCATATGTAATCGGTATTCATTTTACATTTGTATCCGCTTTTTAAGAATATGGTAAGATTGATTGAATATCCGTCAATATCTGTATCCGCATCCGTATTTGTTTTCAAAAATAGATAAGGATACGGTAATACATATATCTGCATCCGTATCTGTCCGTTTGCATCCCTAGTAGTTATACTTGTGCTTTACAGAGGGATGGAAAACAACAATTAGTTTCGTGAACTCTGATTATATACAAGTAACAATAAATATATTATATTTCTCTCAATTTATATCGATAGGTGGAATTTCACCTAGTATCTGAGAATATAATACTATATTGAAAATATTATGAATATATTATTGAAAATATTAACATGATGACCACCTAAAATTAGAGATGCAAACGATTACGGATATATCTGTATCTGATCTGTCACCGTATACGTTTTATACATATTTTGACATCCGTATCCGTATCCATTTTAAAATGGATACGGATATGACTATCGTTTTGATATTCGCTAACATCTGTATCCGTATATCTGTTTTCATATATAAATATTGTCATAGATTTATTTTTAACCCTATATAACATAATTATATACCTTCTTTATCATATTTATGTAACTTTTTATGATACAACCACATTTAGTAAATCTATATCATGTGTTTTCCATCCAATTCGTGTATATTTAAGTCGATTCTATATAGTATTTTTAACATTACTCGTATGCAATCAGTATTTGTTTTACATCTGTATTCGTTTTTAAGGATATAGTAAGATAGTTTTAATATGAGTTTAATGGGGCTCCCCCCCACCGTTTTCGGCATTTTCTTATTTTTTTTAAAAATATCACCATATATATTCATCCCTATGTCTCTCCTATATGCCATTCGAATTTCGTCAGAAACAGAGACTCCTACAACCTCCATCCAGACAGTCATTTTTTAACGGTAACATGATTTTTTAAATCGACACCATCTCAATGGAGGTCGTAGGAGTCTCTGTTTCGGACGAAATTCGAATGACATATAGGAGGGATACATGGATGAATATACATGGCGATATTTTTCAAAAAAATGCCGAAAACAACGCGGGGGCAGCCCCATTAAACTCATCATCTTCACAAAATCCAAGGGGACAATGGGATAGTGGTTGTGCGGCAGGTGCGCGAAAATTGTTGCCGATGAATGTAAGGCTCTTCATTGGTATTTCCATGGAAAGAAGGAAGAAGAGCGAGGAACTGGAGCTTCGGCTCAATTTGAGCATGAACCGGTGGAATGAAGATCCACTCGATCATCTGGTTGTCTCTAGGATTGTATGTTTTTTTCAATGTAGGTTTGGTCCTCTCTTGTTCAGGTTCTTCCTCATCATCTTGGGGTCCACCACCTCCTCCTCCATGTATACCTCCTCCGCCCTTTGGTATGTTCATCACATCATTCAACATTTCCTGGAATGTAGTATGTGCGGTCAGCTGTTGCTGGATAGCTTGTATAGATGCCAACAACCATGCATTAACCTGATTCTGATCATGCATCTCTCCTTGCTCAGGTTGGAGAGGCTGCTGACCCTTTCCTCTTCCTTGAGGTGGCATTTCTGGGTCTGAATCTGAGGAGATGAATTCTGCATTGGGATACAGGGCTTGGTTTGGCTTTTATCTGCAAGAGGAGAGAATCCCAATCAGACCACTTTGAAATCGGTTCCCAACTACCAATATGAATTTTGGAGTATCTGCATCCGTATTCGTATTAAAAAACGGGTAAGGATATGATAAGATAGTTTTAATATCCGTCAATATATGTATTTATGCATCTGTTTACCTCCCTACCTAAAATTATTGACGAAAAATTAGATAGCTGCATTCAATTTTTAGATGCAAAAGCATGCTGCTTTATAAAGCGACATTAAATTGTCATTACCAGTATCTAAGGTCATGTTCGGTTGGGGGTTACCCCCCACTTTGGGTGGGTAACCCCTCAAAACCCACAATTTTAACCCACTAGTGGGGCCCACTCCCTTACCATAAAAAAATTATATATTATACCATCATATCATCTACAAATCATAAAATACTCAACTTCTACTCACTATTCCAAACTTCAATGCAATCACATCACAACAACTACCTACTTTTTCAAATTTCAATACAATCATACCATAATAACTACCAACTTTTTCATATTTCAATACAATCACATCACACAAACCCTCCTAACCCTTAACCCACCAACCAAACACACTCACAGAAAACAGGGTTATCCACTCCGGGATAACCCGTCAGCCGAACGGCCACTAATTGAAATAAAGTTATCCTATATAATAAAATATATACTAAACATGTTCATTTATCTATTAATCTATATGTTCATAATATTTACATGCATCTTTAAAACTATATATAGATGTAAACACCATAAAAATGTTGTGATTTCATAGTGTATTATAAACACATGCTCGTGTGAATACGTGGATAAGTTTGATTCGTAAAAATACACTATTATGATTTTTAAAAGTACACTTATTACTATTATTATTCATAAAAATATAGTAAAAAATATCGTATTTGTAATGAATCCTGCAATTACACTACGAATATTGTCTTGAGTGTATTTTTATAATTTAATGTGATTACAAAATAATTGTCTTCAGGATAATACTTGTTACATGTAATTTTATGAATTAATAAAAAAATGTGTATATTATCATGATTCATAATAATGCATGTATCGTTGTGAACCATAAAAATTCACGTGTTCTAATAAATTGACTAAAAGTGGATGTATTCATAAAAATGCATGCATTGTTATAAAGAGATTGTTTTACTATGATTCATAATAGTACACGTGTTATTAAGAATAAAAGTAATAAACGTATAAGTAGTATTACGCTTATTATCATGAATCATGTATTATTTAAATTCATGTATAATTATGTAATATACATTATTATGAATTATTATTAAAATACATTTACTAATTTATAAAATCACGTAGTACCATTATGAATTTAAATATTATAAGCATATTATTATTATGAATCTTGTGATATATATATAGGGTTTAATGGGGTTGCCCTCAAGGGGGAGCTAACTTGACTCCACCACCCCATTTCCTCTATTTTTTATTTTTTTTGAAAAAGTTTCTATTAACTCGGGTTCTTTACTTTGTTTTATTATAAATATTGATGCTTTATCACATTGCTTTTTCCGAGATTATTCATGGACCATACATATTGGAATTGTATTATAATAGCATTGATATTTTTCTTCTCTCTTTCTATCATCTTTCCATTTATCTACATCCCTTTATTTTTGTTTCATAATCTTTTAATTTAATTGGATTTATCATAATCCCATTTTTTATGGAATAAAATTTCAGTTGCTACAACTACATGATCGATACATCATATAGTGACTGTTTTGTAGGATGTCGACAATACGAAGCAATAAGTTAGTTTTTAGTTTCTATAGTTATTAGTCTATAGTTCTATGGTGCAAGTGCAGGGGTCCCCTATATTATGCTATTCAAATTTCGTGCAAAACAGAGACTCCTACGGTCTCCATCCAGACAGTCATTTTTTTAACGGTAACAGAATTGCTAAAAATGACTTCGTCTGGATGGAGGCCGTAGGAGTCTCTGTTTCATACGAAATTTGAATGACATAATATAGGGATATAGTGATGAATATTCACGGAAGAAATTTAAAAAAAATAAAAAAATAGGGAAAATGGGACGGGGGAGGCCAAGTTAGCTCCCTCTCAAGGGGCAGCCCCATTAACCACACACACACGCACGCACCCACGCACGCACGCGCGCGCACACGCACGCGCGCGCGCGCACACGCACGCACGCACACACACGCACACACACACACATACGCACACACACATATATAGAGAGAGAGGGGGGAAGGGAGCCTACTTTGTGATGTAGGTAACCTTACCTACTTCACATTCCATTTTTGCAATTTTTTATTTTTTTTCAAAAATATCACCATTGATTTTCATAACTATATCCCTCTAATACATCATTCAAACTTCGTCAGAAACATAGACTCCTACGGCCTCCATCCATAACAAGTAAAATACAACAAATATGTGACCGTTAAAAAATGGCTATCTGGATGGAGGCCGTAGGAGTCTCTGTTTCTGACGAAATTTGAATGACATATTAGAGGGATATAATTATGAAAATCCATGATGGCATTTTTCAAAAAAAATAAAAAATTTGCAAAAAAATAAAATGTGAAGTAGGTAAGTTACCTACTTCACAAAGTAGGCTCCCTTTTCTCATATATATATATATGGGTAAAATAGGGCTGCCCTATTTTCCCTCATTTTTTTTATTTCTTTGGAAAATAAAATTTTGTATATTCATCGCTATATCCCTCTAACATTCTATTAAAATTTCGTCAGAAACAGAGACTCCTAGGCCCTCTATATAGACGTCATTTTTTTAACGGTCGCAGGATTTTTTAAATCGATCATGTTTGGATGGAGGCCGTAGGAGTCTCTGTTTCTGACGAAATTTTTATAGAACGTTAGAAGGATATAATGATGAATTTACAAATTTTATTTCTCAAAGAAATAAAAAAAATGAGGAAAAATAGGGGTGGGAGTAGCCAAGTTGGCTACTCCCAAGGGGCAGCCCCATTTAACCATATATATATATATATATAGAGAGAGAGAGAGAGAGGAGTGATCCTATGAGAGCAAAAAGTTGTGAGAGCATGAGAGGGATGATTCTGGACCACATGATTCACCCAGGAGAGAGAAGACTAGAGAGAGAAAACAGAATCATGTGGTCTAGAATCATTCCTCTCATGTTCTCACAACTTTTTGCTCTCATAGGATCACTCATATATATATATATATATATATATATATTAGAGGTGAAACTTCAAATGAGGCGGGGTCTCACCACTTTTGTGATGAGCCCCTCCATCTCATCCATTTAATTTAAATCCCACGGCTGTGATAAATTTCGCATAATTACATTATTTTAATGGTAAAAAACCCATTTTGGTCATTTGTCAAATTCTAAATATAGAATGTGACAACTAAATTGCCTAATATCTCTCTCTCTCTTGATTAATCAGCGTCCAACCGCCTCCTCTGCCTCGTCTCCCTGCCGCACGTCCTCCATCTCTCCAGCAACATCTGTTGGCAGCAGCAACACCCTCCTCCAGCAACATCCTCCGTCTGCCTGCCTCGTCTCCCCGCTGCATGTGTGCGACTGCGCCACCGCCCAGCCGCCTCCTCTGCCTCACGCGATGCGGCACCGCCCGCCTTCCTCCGCGCACCGATCTTCAGTCATAGCCAGCAGCCCTGCACGCCGTCCTCTTCGGCGACCTTTGCCTCACGCGAGGCAGCACCGCCCGCCTTCCTCTATGCACCGACCTTCAGGAGGAGCCGCAGCCTCGCGCGCCGTCCTCTTCGGCGAGGCGGTAGTCTTCCGCTCATGCCCCTACCGCCCGCCCTCGGCCCGCTCTCCGTCAGGCCGCGCTCCGCCTGCGCATCCTCCAATGTGGCACCTCGCCGTCGACGCTGAAGTGTCGAGATGTGCGTGGAGGAGGGTCCCCTTAGTTTTTTTTACAAATCGTAGTTTTTTTACAAAAATGGGAATGTTTTGTGCAAATATTGAATTTTTGTACAATATTATGCCAATTTTTTACATGTTTCTAATATCTAACAGTGTACTTATTTGTCGCAGAACTCTACAGAAATATTACAAAGTGATCAGATCATTTTACAAAAGAGCGCCTAAAATTTACAAAGTGATCATACACTCTTACAAAGGAGGGAGATTCTGTTATGTTATCGCATAATATTTTTACTTAACTGATATTCAGATTTACATATTTATTTACCTTTTTTACAAATCTCAATGTTTTTTCTCTATTTTGCAGGACTCGAAAACATGTATGGCAATTGAACTTAAACGCAATGGAAAACATGCGTGAATTTTACAAAGGAGGGAGATTCAGTTACAAAGATTCGCGGATTTTTTACAAAACAAAAATACGCAATTACAAAAAAGTTGAAGTTTACAAAGAGGAAAAATACTTTTACAAAAACTCACTGGAATTACAAATGAATGTACACATTTACAAAACTGATACAACCATTTACAAAATGAAATTACAGTAATAAAATGAAATCGTTAATGAAATTTACAAAGAGTAAAATATATTTTACAAAAACGCATTGTACTTACAAAGCTGTGGTTGATTTCAGATCGTTTGGAACAAAATCGGAAATTAATCAATAAAGGCATTTGTGAAAATACCAAATCGAGAAAAGCTTAGAATGACAATTTGAAATCAATAAATGAAACTCGAAATTAATGAACTCAATTTGACGAAAATACCCTTTTGGATGAGGTTTTTGATGCAACCATCAGATTGAGATCTGACGAATTTGCTCGATGGCTCACCACAATGTCGGTGGGGATCCCACCTCATTTGAAGTGCCCCCTATATGTATGTATGTATGTATGTATACACAAACACACACACACACACACACACACACACATATGAGGTTAATGGGGCTGCCCCCTTAGGGCAACCAACATGGCTGCCCCCGCGCCATTTTCGGTGTTTTTTTTATTTTTTTCAAAAAATGTCGACATGTATATTCATCCCTATATTCCTCCTATACGCCATTCGAATTTCATCAGAAACAGAGACTCCTACGGCCTCCATCCAGACAGTCATTTTTTAACGGTAACATGATTTTTTTAATCGACACCATCTCGATGGAGGTCGTAGGAGTCTCTGTTTCTGACGAAATTCAAATGGCATATAGGAGGGATATATGGATGAATATACACGATTTTATTTTTTTTTTAAAAAAATGCCGAAAATAGGGGACGGGGCAGCCATATTGGCTGCCCCCAGGGGGAAGCCCCATTAAATCCTATATATATATATATGAATATGTGTAATCACATGTGTGAAAACATGTATTACCATGAATCATTATAATCCATTTATATCATGATTTATGATAATACATATGTAATTCACAATAATTCATGTATTCATAAAAAGCGCATGTTATTATGAATAATTGTATTATCATGATTAATAAAAATAAATATATTTTTACGATTCATAATCATTGATGTTTAAATACAAGTATCCATAATAATACTAAGTATTGTAAATTATAATAGTATAATTTTATGAAATATTATAAATACATTTATTATTAATGGTAATAATTATTGTATTTTAAAAATGCATGTATAAGTAGAAAAATGATTAATAGTAACAAATGTATTGTTATGATTCAAAATAATAAAGGGATATTTACACTCATAACCCTGAGTAATTTTCGTAATTACCCCAGGAACCCTCGATAATCACGAATTACATACAGGGAGCTCGAGTTATTCTTAACTCTTGCATAGCATAACCCTCAATAATTTTTTAATTACATACATAACCCTAAGGAGTACATTCCATCCATTTCTCCGTTAATTACAACGAAATCTGTTATGTACCGTTATGTAATTCACCTCTAAGTTCATCTTATTTACCAAGTATACCAATCCTCAAAAGGGGACTCTGCAAGTCGAGCGGGTCGCACGGGGGAGGACTCCTGCAGGTGGGGTGCCGCGTGGGGGGGGGGGGGGGAGGTGGGTCCTGCAGGTGGGATGCGACGCGCGGGGGGAGGGGGGTCCTGCAGGCGGGGGCCACAGGTGTGGGGAGGTCCTGCAAGTCGGGCATGCGGCGCGGGGGAGGACTCCGGCAGGTGGGGTGCCACGCGGGGAGGGGGGTGGGTCCTACAGGTGGGGTGCGACGCGTGGGGGAGGGGGGGTCCTGCACGTGGGGTGCGGCGCGGGGGGCGCAGAAGGTCGGGCGTCTGGGCCGCGGGGGAGGTCTCTCCTGCAGGCTGGGCGGCAGGGTCGGGTGCGAGGGAAGGGGGAGGTCTCCAGTAGGCCGGCGAGCAGGTGGGGTGCGGCGCGGGGAAGGGGATTGTCTCCTGCCGGCTGGGCGACGGGGCAGCTCCTGCAGGTTGGGTGCCGGGGGGAGGGGGGTGTGGATGTCTCCTGCAGGCTGGGCGCCGGGGCGGCTCCTGCAGGTCAGGTGCGGGGGGGGGGGGGGATGTCTCCTGCAGACCGAGCGGGAAGGTGCGGTGTGGCGCGTGGGGGGAGGGGACTGGAAGATGCGGGAGTGGGTGGGGGTGATGGCATGTTCTTGACGCAGAACTGTGAACGCTGCTCGAGATAGACACAGGCATTGATGAAGTGGGAGATCATGAGTTCGGAAGGATTGGGATGAGGCCAGGGACGGATATGAATGCTGTGGCGGCCGACAACCATGCTACTAGGCTGCTGGCTGACGTTGGAATTGGGATTGGCAGTGGGATTGAGGTGGGAAGAAGAGAAGGAGAGGAAGAGGGAGTGAGTGGAGGGGGAGGAGAGGAGGAGGAAGAGGAGAAGGCGGGAGAAGCGGAAGCTGAGGAGGAGGAAGAGGAGGCATCAGAGGGCATGCAGGGGGGAGGAGGAAGAAGGGAGAGGGGGACGCGCAGGAGGAAGAAGAAGATAGGGATGGGTTTTTTCTTTTATTTTTGATTAACCTCATCCATTGGATCTAGGATTGGTTAGATTAACTCACTACTCAGGTTGAGTTAATGATCAAAACTAACGGAAGGTTCTCGGTGTAAAACGGAACACTTACTCAAGGTCCTGGATGTAATTCGTGACTATTTTGGGTACCTGGGGTAATAATGGAACTACTCAGGGTTATGGGTGTAAATATCCCAACAATAAATGTACATTAAGAATATATTTATAATTATACTTACATGTATTATTATGAAATGGCTCATATGCATGCATAAGAAATAATACATGTATTATTATGAGTCATAATAATACATTTTTATGAATTATTAAAAATTACGCGTATGTTTATGAATATAGAAATACATATGATTCGCAAAATACATGTACTATTTTGATTCATAACTATATGTTATTATTATGTGTCATAATATATATAATAAAATTCCTTATATTTATTTTTGCATTGTTCGCATGAGCATGTGTACATAATAATTCATATTTGCATGAAATATTTATAATACGAAACTTTAGAAAAACTATGGTAGTGTACTGGAAAAATACATATTTTAAATATAAATGAACACACGATATATCGTAGAATTAATTCACAATACTTTTAGATTATTAAACATTACGATAACATGTTAATATGCATTCTTCGATTATATTCATAGTGAGAATAAATATTATTATTTACTAAAATATCAATTGTAAAATGAATCATAATATTTGGGTGTCCAAATATTTTCTTCAATATCTAAGTTATTAATGATTATGGAATATCTCTTCCAATTTTGTCTCGTGCACATTTAAATATTTGTCTTTATAATAAATATATATAGAGAGATATAGAGATAGGAAGGGAAGAAGAGAGCGAACGTGAATTGAGAAGGAGAGTAGGATAGAGAAAGTAAGCTTGTGGCATCAAAAAGAAGGAGAGAGAAATGTTAAACAAGAAGAGCAAGGGAAGGGCATGTGGCACATTGCGAGGAAGAAAGCGCACAGAGGGAGGCATGGATTAAGCATGCGAGGTAAAGGAGGAGGGGTGACACATGTCAGATTCTTGAGAAGGGGGTGAAGAATCCAACTTTAGCATATTTATAGATATTTTTACACAGAAATAAAAGCATGTAATTTGTTTTTGTTATTCAGGGATAGTCAATTAATATTCATAAAAAAATAATCATTCATATCTAAGAGATCTATTACTATAACTCATGTAAAATGTAAATTTGTAATAAGTTAATAAGTAATGCAATGACATGATCCATATTCAAGTCAATATACAAAAATCATCGAAACTCCAAGCATTAAGTCAAACTAAGACGAATATTACTATTAATTTGCATTACGCTCCTATAAGCATGGACAATCAATTATGCCTTTCCCCTCTGAAAGTGGTGAATATACTTTATCATTAGTCTTATGCTTTGTGTAAGAAAATCTAATCATCTTTCAATCTTCTATGTTGTATGTGAATGAGCATGTGTCAATTATCATCACTCATGCCTAAGGTATCCCATGCTTTGTTCTATCTCAATGTTTCATAATTTTTTTTATGTATTATTTTCCAATATTAATTATATATATACATGTGCGCGTGCGTAATATATATATATATAGAAATACATATGCATTTATTTCTTATAAAATTTCATGATATTCTTGATATGTAATTGGTTTATTTATTTTTGTGTAATTTGCATATATTAATCAATCATTATAACTTGATGTGATTTATTCTTCAATAACCATTCATGTGTGATATTTCATATTTTATATTAGGGGTTGATGGGGCTGCCCGCCCCTATTTTGGGGCTATTTTTTATTTTTTTGAAAAATATCATCATGTATATTCATCTCTATATCCCTCCTATATGCCATTCAAATTTCGTCCAGAAACAAAGACTCCTACGGCCTCCATCCAGACATGGTTGATTTAAAAAATCCTACGACCGATAAAAAATGACGTTAGGATGGAGGCTGTAGGAGTCTCTGTTTCTGATGAAATTCGAATGGACATATAGGAGGGATATAGGGATGAATATACATGGTGAATATTTTTCCAAAAAATAAAAAAAATTTACGAAAATGGGGTGTGGGCAGCCATA